>PVIH01019242.1:0-35837 GCA_004025045.1 Sigmodon hispidus | reverse complement strand
TTTTTTTTTTTTTTTTTTTTTTTTTTTTTTTTAGGTAAAGCTTGCTTTATTCTTTTGGCCAAATTAGCCACACAGGATTTAATCCCAAACTCTTAGTATCTGTTGTTTTAGATGAAATAATGGGGCCTCCGGGTGAAAAACAAAATCTACAAACATATTTTCCTGCTTGTTATTCACTTGAAAACAGGGCCTCAGATGTAGAGCCCAAAGGAAGAAAGAGTTCCTGAAATTTTATTTGTAGTGGGAAAAGTATAAAATTGTTCTCAGAATGATTACTGTGACAGCATCACTTACCAAAAGGACAGAAGAGCATATCAGCACACATATTTCTACTGGGCACTTTACCATCTGGGTTTATCTGACTTATGTCTCAGCAGAGATATGTGTTAGTGGGATGTTTTATTTTAGTTATTATTATTAACAACTTGTTAAATCTTATTCATGTATGTGCCTATACCTCTTCTGAATGTTATTTTAGAATCAAAGAAAAATTTCACCATGAAGGAGATGTGGACATTGGTGTGTTTCTCCCAGTTCATGCTTACTACACAGTCAACAAAGTTTCACATCCAATTGTGCCATACTTTTATAATGACATTTACATGCAGTAAGTACCATTACTCATTTATTCTTTTTCAGATTTCTTATTACATATGATCCAATGACTTAAGTATTCTATTCAGTCTTTCATAGTTCTTATTTTTATTATATCAAGCACTTTTCCAATACAGAATGCTTATTTAGTTGTATACTACTTTTAATTTTTTATCAAAATGAGGTTGTTGTTGATTATTGATTCCTAATATGGTTATTGCAATCTTGTGATTTACTTAACCATGCCTTTACAGTCACCTTTCTCATATTATGTCTTCAGAGGAAGGATGATTTTATTCAAAGTTTAAACTGCTTCTTCAGTGAAGTATAGAAGTTTCTATGTACTTTTGTGGAAGAAGATTATGGCACTAAATGCTGTAACTACTGAGGGATATTATGGCAGAGTAACATGTTCGTGTGTATTAGATACCATTAATTCAGAACTAAAGATATAAGACTTAGAATTTGTGTTGACTTTTTTGTTGTCAAAATATCTCTGCTTGTATTTAGGTTTTTAACTTAAATTATTTGCTAATTTTCTACTCTCAGACACATATTCCATGCATTTCTAATAAAATTTTTATCTTATTTTCATGGGTATGTTCATAAGAAAATGACATAATTGTGGTTAGTTCCGGTTGTTTCTAATTAAATAAGATCAAATTAAGTTTGTGTTAGAAAATGTTTTTGTTCTTACAAAAATAATATTTATGTCTTTTTCCTTCTTCTTCCTTACAATCTACCATTGAACAATGCCTCTTCTAATTTTTATACTTATTTCATTACCAGGACTGAATATATGTCAAAGATAAATGTAGTTTGTAGGAATTCTGATTATGTTCTTCATACAATATGAAAGTTCATATTTTCAAGAAGGGAATGCATTCTCTTTCTAAGTCTCTGTCTCTGCTTCTTTTAAATTGTTTCTGTGCTTTTCTATGGGTAGAAATAATTATTTCAATTATCAAGATTAAAAAACATATAAGATATGAGTAAAAATATTTACTCCATTTCATTAGTTTATGTGTGGTCTAAATTTCTAATTTGATTATATTTTAAGGCTATCATAACTGGTCATATAATACGATGAATAAACAAAAATTAATGTGTCAGTGTTCAGACTAAAGTAAATGATCTTTAAGTGACAACATAACACAGTCTATTGGACTGTACATTTTACACAATTTTCAAAGTATTTTTTCCACAATTTTTTGTGTGTGGCCATGAAAATTTATGCTTCACTTCATAAATGCACATGAGAGACCATCTGTGGAAGGTTATTCTCAATACCTATCACATGTTAAGAAAAACTCAGATGATTTTCAGTGATATAATCCTGCTTTGGGTGAGCAATATTTGTATATAAAAATTCCTGTTATTCACAGTAGCTTTTTTGTTTCCAAATTAAAATTTGTTTTTATTTTTAAAACTGTATGAGATGAAGAATATGTTTTTGCTATTTATTTACAAATGTGGTTGACTTGTCATCACAAAATAGATTGCTCGAATACTATAAAAATTTCCTTTGTTAATAATAAAACATAAATTTACATTTCATATATGCACATATATGCACATATTTACAATATAGTATTTAATAGTTTTTGATCTTTTACTGTAACTACATCCTCATTGTGAAAAGGTTCACACATCAAAAGCAACTATACTTTCTAGTGCCACAGTCTATAATATTTTGAATTGCAATGCTTACTTTTTGAAATAACTTTCATTCATTTTTGAAATTATAGTATAACTAAAGCATTTGTATTTTTCTTCTTCCTTCAAATGTTCTTGCATACCTGCTTCCTGCTTTTAAATTCAAACTCATGGGTTACTTAAAAAATTGTTACATTAACATATGTGCATACATATACATTTATGTTTCAGATACAAGCAAGTCTGTCTATATAAAATTACCACTATGTATAATTCTGAGAATGGTAACTTGTTTTTTGCTTGATATGTACTTTCTTACAGATGACTCTATTTGACATTTGAAATTTTTTATTTGCCTGTAATTTTTTGAGTAGGATTAAGACATTATGACCTTTCCACCAGCCACTTTGTTTGGTATATTACTGTGTTTTCTTCAGTCATACTATATTTTAGTAGTCATGTCTATAAAACATTCAGGAAAAAACATCAATTATAAAATATCAAAAATATTCTACCCTAACTTAAACTGACCTAGAATCATCCACATTACTTTTTAATAATAGGAGTCAAATGTTTTATTATTATTTTGAAGACAACTAGTAATAGCAGTACTACATACACCCAAACATATGTATACTTCCAAACTCAAAAATTGAAAAAAAGCTTTAAATGTATGCAACTATCAGTGTTCTGATTGTAGTTCAAACAGAAATAGTCACATTATGTGTTCTTTCCCAGGTGTGCTCATTCTGTGTATTATAATTGAAAATGGCTCAATATCTAAAAACATTATAGTTCTGAGCTCTTTCCTCCATTATGTGTCTGGTCTCATAGTTGATTTACTTCTTTTCATGAATTGAAGCTTTGGGATCTATTCTCATATGAGCAGAATGATCCTTGAATTTTCTGTACACCTTGTTCGAAAGTCTATGTGGAAGTAATGTACTTGGAAATATTTTTGTTAGTGTCTATTTTGTTAAAACTATTGTATTTCTTTTTCGTTAGATTGTAATTTTTACTACACTGATGGCATATTTTATAGTCACCCATTTTTAGGGTGCTTTACAAAGAATGTGTAATCTGCTATTGTATATAACAACACAGACAGAAACCCATATACAGGAAGCAATTTATAAGTACACCAACCTACCTTTTGTAATAATGTGTCCTATGGTCTCCCATAAGTCACTGTATCACTTCAAAAAATACATATATTTACCTCCTACACAACTCATATTCAGTAATAATTTATACTTTTTAGTTTAATTTTTTTCTTTAATTCTTTTTATAATTATGAATAAAGAAGTCACACTTTGTATCCCTGTACATTTTTAAACAAGGTCCTTTCCACCTCCCACTACATCAGGTCATTCTCTCTTCCCAACATCTCCCCATCCCTTCCATGGGCAGGTGGTCCCAAGGTCCGAAGGTCCCAATATTGCTTAGTTCAGCCTCCACTCCTGGCAAAACCAGTTTTCTCCTGCCAACATCAAGACTGAGTCAGATGTTCCTCTAGGGGGAGTGGGATCCAAGGGGTTTCCGATGCCAAACTATTAAGTCCTTGTGGGTTGCAGATTGTGCATGCTTAGCTTTTTTTTTCTTTGTTTAGAGTCCACTAATGAGTGAGTGCATCCCCTGCTTATTTTTCTGGGTTTGTGATACCTCACTCAGGAGGATATTATCCAAATCCATCCATTTGCCTGCAAATTTGGGGATATCATTTTTTCTTACTGCTGTATAGTACTCCATAGTGTAGATGTACCACAGATGTTAATCCGTTCGTCAGTTGAGGTACATCTAGGTTGTTTTCAGGTTCTAGCTAATACAAATAATGCTGCTGTGAACATAGCTGAGCTAATGCCTTTGGAGTGTGACTGTGCATCTTCAGGGTATGTACCCAGAAGTGGTATTGCTGCGTCCTTGGGGAGATTGATTCTCAGTTTTCAACGAAACTGCCATACTGCATTATAGAGTGGCTGAAAAAGCTTACACTCCCACCAACAATGAAGGAGTGTTCCCCATGCTCTGCACCCTCTCCAGCATAGGCTGTCATCTGTGCCTTTTATCCTAGTCACTATGATACGGTCAGGTGGTATCTCAAAGTTGTTTTGATTTACATTTCTCTGATGGCTAAAGATGATGAGCACTTTTTCAAGTACCTTTCGTAATTCTTCTGCTGAGAATTCCCTTTTGAGTTCTGAACCACATTTTTTGATTGAGTTATTCAAGGCTTGGGGCTCTAGATTCTTGAGTTCTTTATATATCTTAGAGATCAATCCTCTATCGATTGTAGGGATGGTGAAAATGTTTTCCCATTCTGTAGGCTGTCGTTTAGTTCTATTGACAGTGTCCTTGGCTTCACAGAAGCTTCTCAGCTTCAGGAGATCCCACTTATTGATTGTTGAACTTAGTGTCTCTGCCACTGGGGTTATATTTAGGAAGCAGTCTCCTGTGCCAATTCATAGAATTGTATTTCCCACTTTCTATCAAGTTCAAAGTGGCTGGTTTTATGTTGAAGTCTTTGATCCACTTCTATTTGCATTTTGTGCAGTGTGACAGGCTTGGATCTATTTGCACTTTTCTAGACACTACCATCCAGCTATGCAAGCACCATTTGTTAAATATACTATCTTTTTTCCATTGAACATTTTGGGACTCTTTGTAGAAGATCAGGTGTTCATAGGTTATTGGGTTAATGTCTGGATCCTCAGTTCTGTTCCATTGATCCACAAATCTGTTTTTATGCCAGATTCAGGCTGTGTTTATTACTGTAGCTCTATAGTATAACTTGAAGTCAGGTATGGTGATGCCTCCTGAGGTTCTTTTGTTGAGCAAAATAGTTTTGACAATCCTCGCTTTCCTGTTATTCCAAAGGAAACTGAGTATTGTTCTTTCAAGGTCCAAAAAAAATATTGTGTTGGGATTTTGATAGACAGTGCATTGAATCTGTAGATTGCTTTTGGTAGAATTGCCATTTTTACTATACTGATCCTACCTATCCAGGAACGTGAGAGAGCTTTCCATTTTCTGATATCCTCTTCAATTTCTTTCTTCAGTGATTTAAAATTTTAGTCAAATAGATCTGTTACTTCTTTGGTTATAGTTACTCCAAGATATTTCATACTATTTGCAGCTATAATAAAGGGTAATGATTACTTTATTTCTTTTTCAGTCCTTTTATCTTTAGTGTATAGGAGGGCTACTGATTTCTTTGAATTAATCTTGTACCTTGCTACATTGCTGAAAGTGTTCATCACCTGTAGAAGTTCCCTGGTACAATTTTGTGGATCACTTATGTGTATAATCATATCATCCTATAATAGGGAAACTTTCAATTCTTCTTTTCCAGTTTGTGTCCCTTTAATGTCCTTTCATTCTCTTATTGCTTTAGCTAAAACTTGGAGAACTATATTGAATAGATAAGGGGAAAGAGGACATCCTTGTTATCCCTGTATATCCTTGTTCAAGCTCCCTTCCCCCTCCCACTTCTTCTAGTTATTCTCTGTTCTCCAGACATCTTTGTCTCCTACCTAGCAAGAGCAGGAGGTCCCAAGGTCCCAATTTGGCTTAGATACGCATCCACTCCTAGCAGATCCAGTTTCCTCACCTCAACATCAAGACTGGTTCAGTTGTTCCTCTGGAGGGAGTCGGGTCCAAGGTGCCAGTCCAAGGTGTTTCAGATCCCAAGGTGTACAGTGGTTGTGGTTTGCACCTTGGACATGATTATTTTCTGATGAGATTGAATAAATAATGTTAATAAATAACATCTCTGATCTCAGTTAGAAATTTTATGATGCAAGAAGAGTAATTATTATTGCAAATTTTTATGGTAGATAATCATGATAAAGGTAATTGCACCATGCTAATGCTTCCAATTTCTCTGTCCATTTTCTACTGGTATCATCCATAAAAAAATAGAGTACATCATAAAATACTAAAATATATTTCTGATGAATCAAATTTTGTATTTTATTTTTCACTGTTCTTTACAAATTTTTAAGGTTTTACATTATTAAAATTCTTTTTGCACAATATTTTTATTTATTATTTGGTGATTTTACATCATACACCCATCAAACCTACATATCAGTCCTCTCATATTCCTAGTCATACTTATAATCTTCCCATTTACAAAAATAGCCCACTCATGATGCTCCTTTACTTACTGTACAATAATTAAACTCCCTCAGGCCAACCCCTTAAACAAACAAAAGCATCCTCCCACACACACTCCCCTGCCAGAGACCATCAAAACAGAAAGGAAGCACTGTGCCATTTAGCTATGATCTAGAATTGAGGTCTTGTATACGATGACAACATTTTGTTTTTAATCCAATAATAAGTGAATAGATCCCCTGATCATCTTTCTGGGTATGTGATACCTCACTCAGGAGAATGTTCTTAAGTGCCATCCATTTGCCTGTGAATTTAGGGATATGATTTTTTCTTACTGCTGAGTAGTACTCCATTGTGTAGACAAACCACAGTTCATTAATCAGTTCTTCAGTTGAAGGGCATCTAGGTTGTTTTCAGATTCTTGCTATTGTGAATAATGCTGCTATGAACATAGTTGAGCTAATGCCTTTGGGGTGCATGTGTGTGTCTTTTGGGTATATGCCTAATAGTGGTATTGCTGGATTCCAGGAGAGATTGATTACCAGTCTTCTGAGAAAACAACATACTGCATTTCAGAGTGAATGAAAGAGTTTACACTCCCACCAACAATTGAAGAGTGTTCCCTTTGCTGTGGAACCTCCAGCATATGCTGTCATCTGTGTTTTTACTCTCAGCCATTCTGACAGTGGTAAAGTGGTATCTTAAAGTTGTTTTGATTTGCATTTCTCTAATGGCTAAAGATATTGAGTACTTTTTCAAGTGCCTTTCAGGCATTTGTATTTCTTCTAATGATAATTCTCTTTTTAGTTGTGAATCCCATTTTTTAATTGGGTTATTTATTGTTTGGGGCTCTATTTTCTTGTGTCCTCTATGTATTTTGGAAATCAATGCTCTGTCACTTGTAGGGTTGGTAAAGAACTTTTCACATTCTGTAGGCTGTTGTTTGTGTCTTATTTACTGTGTGCTTGGCCTTACAGAAATATCTCACTTTCAGGAGGCCCCACTTATTAATTGTTATTTGCAGTGTCTGTGCTACTGGTGTTATATTTAGCGAGCACACATGCCAATGCATTGAATGGTATTTCCCAATTTCTTTTCTATCAAGTTCAGTGTACCTGATTTATGTTGGGATCTTTGAGTCACTTCAATCTGAGTTTTGTTTCATTGTTATAGGCTTGAATTTATTTGCAATTTTCTGCACAATACCATCCAGTTATGCCAACACCATTTCCTGAAGATACTTTTCCCATTGAATATTTTTCACCTCTTTGTCAGAAATCAGGTATTCTTAGTTTTGTGTGCAAATGTTGATTTGATTCCATCAATCCACCAGTCTGTTTCTATGCAAATACCAAGCTGTTTTTTTATTACTGTAGCTGAATAGAATAACTTGTATTCAGCGATGGTGACTCCTATGGAGGGTTTTGTTTTTTTTTTTTTGTTTTTTTTTTTTTTGTGGTGGAGCAAAATTGTACTGGCACTCATGACTCACTTCTATTCTAAATAAAATTGAGTATTGTTCTTTCAAGGTCTGTAAAAAGTTGTGTTGGGATTTTGAGGGGAATTGCATTGTTTCTGTACGTTGCTTATAGTAACATTGCCAATTTTCTTATGTTGATCCTATCTATCCTGAAACATGTGAGATCTTCCCAATTTCTGACATCTTCTTCAATATCTTGTTTCAGGGATTTAACATTTTTGTCAAATAGTTTTTCTACTTTTTTATTATAATTAAAAAATGTATTAAATGCTATTATAAAAGTGATGTTTCTCTTGTATTTTTCAGCACAATTACTTTTAGTGTATAAGAGGACTACTGATTACTTTGAGTTAATCTTGTATCCCGCTACATTGCTGAATGTGTTCATCAGCTGGAATAATTTTCTTGTAGAATGTTGTGGCTCACTTTTGTACACAATCATATCACCTGCATCTTTCACTTCTTCTTTTCCAATTCGTATCCACTTAATCTGCTTTTGTTATTTTATTTCTTTAGCTAAAACATTGAGAGATATGTTGAATACAAAAGGGTAGAAAGGACGGCCTTGTCTTGTTCCTAATTTTAGTGGGATGTCTTGGGGTTTTCTACATTTAGTTTCATTTTAACTGTCAGGTTTTTGTAAATTGCTTCTATTATATTTATGTATTTTTCCTGTATTTCTTATCTCTCCAACACTTTTATCATAAAGGAATGTTGGATTTTGTCAAGGGCATTTTCAGCATCTAAGATGATCATGTCTTATTTACTTTTGTTTGTTTATATGATGTATGTAATTTATAATTTTCCATATGTTGAACCATTCCTGCATTTCTAGGATGAAGTATATATGATAGTGATGAATGAATTTTTATTTTTGGATTTGGTTTTCCATATTTTTTTGAGAATTTTTGCACCAATGTTCATGATGAAATTAGGTTTGCAATTCTCTTTCTAATTTGCATTTTTCAGAGGCTTGGGTGTCAGTGTTATTGTGGTCTCATAAAAAGAATTTGGCAGTATTCCTTCATTTTCTACCTCATGGAATAATTTAAGGAGTATTGGTATTAGCTCCTCTTTGAATGTATGATAGAACTCTGCACTGAAACCATCTGGACCTGTTTTTGGTTTTTTATTTTTTATTTTTGAAAGACTTTTAATAATAGCTTCAATTTCCTTTGGTGTTATAGATCTTTTAGTTCTTTAATGTGATCTTAATTTAATTTGGGAAGTAGTACCTGTTGAGAAAGCTGTCCATTTCTTCTAGATTTTCCAATTTTGTGCAGTAAAGTTTTGCAAAGAATGACCTGACAATTCTCTGGATTTCATGGGCGTCTGTTGTTATGTCCTCCTCACATTTCTGATTATGTTAATTTAGATGATCTCTCTCTCTCTCTCTCACTCTCTCTGCTTTTTTGTTAGTTTGGATAAGGGTTCATCTATCTTGTTGACTTTCTCAAAGAATCAACTTTTTGATTCACTGACTTTTTTTGTATTGTTCTTTTTGTTTCAAGTGTATTAATTTCAGCCCTAAGTTTGACCATTTCTTAAAATCTGCTCTTTCTAGGTGAGTTTGCTTCTAGTTTTTTGGGGGTTTCCCCTGTCCTGATAATTCTGTTATGTGTGATTTTTTAAAAATATTTTTATGTAGGTATCTAGTGCTATGAATTTTCCTCTTAAGATTGCCTTCAGTGAATCCCATAAGTTTGGATATGTTGTCGATTCATTTTCATTGAGTTCTAGAAAATCTTTGGTTTCTTTCTTAATTTCTTCCTTGATCCAGAGTTTGACCCAGTTGAGTTATGTTTAGTTTCCATGAGTAGGTAGGCTTTCTGTGATTTTTGATGTTTTTGAACTTTAGAGCATGGAGATTTGATATGGTACAGTTAGTTATACTGATTTTTTGTATCTGTTGATATATGCTTTGTGACCTAGTATGGGACCAATTTTAGAAAATCTTCCTTGGGGTCCATTTGTGTCATAACATCTGCTAAATCCTTTGTATTATCTGTTGAGTTTCTGATCTGTTGAGTTTCTATCTGGTTGAGCTATCAAAGTGTGAAAGTGGGGTACTGAAGTCTCCCACTATTAGGGTAGCATTGATATTAGATTTAATCTGTAGTATTGTTTCCTTTAGATAAGTAGGTGCCCTTGTGATAGGGGTATAGATATTCAGGATTTAAATATTTCTTGGTGATTTTTTTCTTGAGATGAAGAAGTAGTGTCTCCCTTTTTTTAAAAATGATTTTCCTTTAAAGTCTATTTTGTTAGTTACTTAACACCTGTTAGATTTTCTAAGATAAAAGGCACAGATGACAGCCTATGCTGGAGAGGATGGGGAGCAAGGGGAACACTCCTCCATTGTTGGTGGGAGTGTAAGCTTGTTCAGCCACTTTGGAATGCAATATGGTGGTTTCTTAGAAAATTGAGAATCAATGTCCCCAAGGACCCAGCAATATCACTTCTGGGTGTATACCCTGAAGAGGCACATTCACACTCCAAAGGTAGTAGCTCAACTATGTTCACAGCAGCATTATTTGTAATAGCAAGAACCTGGAAACAAACTAGATGTCCCTCAACTGAAGAATGGATTAGCAAATTGTGGTATATCTACACAATGGAATACTACTTAGCAGTAAGAAAAAAATGATATCCTAAAATTTGCAGGCAAATGGATGGATTTGGAGAATATCCTCCTGAGTGAAGTATCACAAACTCAGAGAGATAAGCAGGGGATGTACTCACTCACTAGTGGTCTCTAAACAAACAAACAAGAAAAAATGCCAAACATGCCCAAGTGGCAAACCACAACCACTGAACAGCTTGGGATCAGAAACACCCTGGACTGACCCTTCGAACCCCACTCCAACTATAGGAACACCAGACTCACTCTTGAGGGAGGGGGGACAAAACTGGATTTGGCCAGAAGTGGAGACTGATCTAAGCATTATTGGGTCAGTGGGACCATAGGACTGTCTGCTCCCTGCCCAGGGAGGGGATGGGGAGTTGCAGAGAAGGAAAATGACCAGATGTGGTGGGAGGGTGAAGGAACCTTGAATAAGGATATACAGGGATGGAAAAAAATTCGGGGGAAAAGCTGAATACAAAGTAAATATATGTGTAGCAATCTTATTTGTATTACCACCCTTGATAATCCATGCTTATGATTCTTATCCTCTTTATAGTTATTGTTAACTTTTCCGCATTTTAAATTCATTTTACTGTTTTTTTCATAAATACAAAATAAAGAAGGAAAAAAAAAGAATGGCAACCCCATCTTGTTTCTTAGAGCCCTTTGAATGGAAATTCTATTCCCAACCCTTTAGCCTGACCCTGTGTCTGTCTTGCAAGTTGAGATATTTTTCTTGTATGCAGCAGAAGGATAGTTTTTGGTTTTGTATTCACAGTGGTAAAGTATGTCTTTTCATAAGTGAATTGATATTAAGGGATATTAATGACTGCTCCTGATAATGATAATATGAAATTCATATTTCCTGTCATTTTTGGTAGTGGCTTGTATTTCCTTTTTGGGGGGGAGTACTATGGGCTTTTTAACTGTGGTTACATGAGTGTTTCTGGTTTCTTTATGTTGGAGTTTTTCTCTAGGGCTTTTTGTAGAGCAGGATTTGTGGTTAGGTATTGTTTAATTCTGGTTTTGTTGTGAAATATCTTATTTACTCCTTCTATGTTGATTGAGAGTTTTGCTGGGTACAGTAGTATAGGTTGGCATGCACACACTTTTAGTGCCTATATAACGTCTGACCAGGACCTTCTTTCTTTCATTGTTTCCATTGAATAATCACATGTTATACTGATGGATCTGCCTTTTTAGGTGATTTGGCCTTTTTCCATTACAGCTCTTAGTATTTCTTCTTTGTTTCTGTTTTTATTATTATATTTTGAGCAGACTTTTTGTGAGTGTAGTCTATTTGGTGTTCTGTAGGCTTCCTGAATCTTTATACACATTTCCTTCAGTTTGGGGAAGTTTTTTTCTTCTATTATTTTGTTGAATATATTTTCTGTGCCTTTGAGCTGAAGTTCTTCTTTTTCTTTGATTCCAATTTTTTTCAGGTTTGGCCTTTTCATGGAATCCCAGATTTCGTGGTTATTTTGTGTTATGACATTTTCGGTTATAGCGTTTTCTTTAACTGATGTATCTATTACCACTATTGAGTCTTCCACTCCAGAAATTCTCTGTTCTATCTCTTGGATTATGTTGGTTATGCTTTAATCTGTGCTTCCAGGTCTTTTTCTCAGGTTTTCCATTTTTAGCTTTGTCTTGATTTTTGCTTTCTCTTTTGCTGATATTTCAATTTTTAATGCTTGGAATGTTTCTTTTACCTGTATTTTTTTTTTTCTTGGCTTTCTTTACTTTCTTTCAGAGACTTGTTCATCTCTTCTAAATTTCTGTTTGTGTTTTCTTGTATTTTTTAAGTGAGTGTTATATCCTCTTTTAAGTCTTCTATTAGTTTCATAAAGCTGTTTTTAAGGTTGTTTCCTTCTGTTTCTTCTTCATTGTTATGTTCAATTCTTGACATATAGAACCACTTGCTTTTTTCTGGTGTGTCTAATTATTCTTTGTATTGTTGCATGTATTCCTGTACTGCCTTCTGCCCAATATTTCCTCAGTTCAATCTTGGTTAGTTCTTGGTTGGCTATTATAGGATTGTTGGTCTGAAAGCTCTTCATCAGCTGTGTGCTCAACTACTCTTGTGAGGTCTCTATGCTATTAACCCAGGGGTGGTGTGAGCTGACTGTGTTCTATTGTCAAAGCTGAGCCCCATCTCAGGGCCTAGGTTCAGGGAGTAGATGTCTCCATTTGGCTTCTGACATCTCAGTTGTGTGATGAGGGACTTGGCTGCTCCCAGGCTATCATGCAGCTCTTACACCAGCCTTACTCTGAGCAGACTGCTTTCTGCCCTGAAGCTTTGCCAGGTCTCTGAGACTGTGTTCCACATTATTAAAATTCTTAAATTAATAGTGCATGTACATATTTAAAATACAAAATCACTTTTTAAAATATATATGAGATAAGATAAAGCTTTCCTTATATAAAGAATGTAAAATATTAAGGTCACAACTTTAATATCCTTGATTAATGCCTAAGTTTACTTAGTTTTAAAAACAACTGAGTGCTGATTAAGAAAATCCCAATTTGATTCTTCTTTATTTTGTTTCCTTCGTTTGGATTCTGACTAAACTTTAATGATGTTCGCTTATATTTTGGAATCATTTTTCTTTCTTTAAAGAGTTCTTTCCTGCTATGTGGTTTCTACTTCATCATCATGTCCATCTTTATCTGTGTCTAATCTTTATGTTTGCTTTATTCAGGAATCTTAATTATTATTTCTTTATTCTCTCAATCTTCAAGAAAGTAGAATATTTAATTCATAATTACCTTTAGGGTTAGAGCCAAATTCAGAAGTAGTTTTAAAAGTTTGACTGCCATTCATTTTATCTCTGTCAAGACTAGGGTCTTAGTACCCCTACTTTTTTCCTTGTGTAAATTGGTATGGTTGTTTCTACAAGCTTTATTATCCAGATCCTAAAATACCCAGCTGTACCTAGAAATTCTAGAACTTGTCACTTAGTTTTTAGATTTGAAACTTGAAGGATGGCAGCAACTCTATTGAGATATTCCCCTTTTTCTCTCTACTGATTGTAGCTAAGTGACATATTTATCTACAAATTTTACTTTTATGGTTGTTTTGTTAATTAAATTATTATTTATAAAATAAAGACTTTTTCCCATGTATCACCTTGTTCTCACTTCCTTCCCCTTCCCAATCCTTCTTGGTTAGCCTTCAGACTCCTCCTCCTCATTCTCCATCAACTCAGCATCCACTCCAGAGAAGTACAATTTCCTCATCCTAATGTGAAGACTGGGTTATGTGGTCTGCTTGGGGAATGGACTCCTAAGTCCCAGTCATATAGTCCAAAGTCTATAGCTCATGCAACAGTCTTCTATGGCCTTTTCATATTTTTTTTACCAGGAAAGCTCTGATGGAAGCATTAGAGTTTAGCATTTAGTGTCTCCTCAAACAGGTTTAGAGAGTTCCCTAAATCACTGGTACATGTAAGTATGAGTTTTCCACTGTAACCTCTTTCTGGGTAGGTCATTGTAAAAGTAAATAGGCTTTGACAACCTCTGCCAATGTGTGGTTGAAAAATATATTGTTCAGGACCAAGAGTGGGTACATCTCCTTAAGAGGTTATAAAACAACAAGCAGATGTCTCAGGCTTCTATAAATATTGGAGAGATATATTCTAAGGTAAATTGCAGAGAATCAGTATGTCTGTTTCTTCTCATCATGCAATGTGGGTGTCAACTCTCCCTTTATTCCAAGGTCATTGTGTTTTATTTTTTCTAGATGGAGGAAGCAAAAGAAAACTTTAGAAACTTAGCGTTGGGTCAGTTCAATAGCATTAGTTTTCTCAGAAAAAGAATAAGACACTAGAATGCTCTGTGACACCTGTTAATCTGTACCTCATTCTCAGAAAAATCTCAAAATGTCTTTAAGTTTATGAAACAGGTCTTTTCTACAGTTTCTTGGTAAGTATGCCTTAAAATGTGTCCAACAACCTGGACCTAAATATACATTGGGATTTAATAACATTATATGACTTTCTAGTACCTGGACCTAGGTGAGTGGCAAAAGAAATTTTTAGTTGATATCTTTAGTGCTTTAAAAAGTATCCTGCAAATGTTATTAAATCTTCTTTATTCAAGGTTGTGTTGTCTGGCAGAAATTTCACTGCTTAGCATCACAGGATTTTTCTAATTCTATTTTATTTTCTGGAGTACAATGTGCGGTAATGTTTTTCAAATTATATATACTACTGATTAATAAGAAGGTGTGATTCATGAAAAAGCAACGAATAGAAATTTATTTTCTCCTTTATTCTAAGGCAGTGGCACTTTTCCCATTCTGCAGAGCTACATAGAGCAGGCCAAGTGTGGAGAAAGTGTTTTTCTGGAGAAAGCAATTTACCTTCCCTGTGTATAATCTGCTTAGATGTAGGAGGCCATAAATGAGAGGCCTGACTACTCAGCATTTAAAATTCAGGCACCAGCAAGGACTCTGAAAAGTTGTCAAAAATTAAAATCAAAATAAAAAAGACTTTCTGTTCTCTTAGTGAGACCAGTAAATCTGTTTGTTTGTTTGTTTGCTTGTTTTCCCTTGGGGACTTGTTTAACCTAAAAATGGGTCCCCAAAACTATGAGGCAAAATTGTTAAGCCATGTTAGAGGACTGTGTCACACTAGAGAAAGCCAGAGGTAAATACAGGGAAAGAAAACTGACAGAAACACATAAAAAAGGCACACACATATGATTCCTGGACACTAGGTCAATATCCATCTATCTCTTTTATATATCCAGAGAGGAGGCATCTTAATCAGATATACCTATAGAGATGACAGATTAAAAGACTCTCTAATGTGTTTCATTTTATGATAGAGATTTCAGAAATCCTCAGGTTTATAATGCAGAAACTGATTGAAAGACATCTTGTGGACATAAGTTTTTAGTTGCAAAACTCCTATGTGGTTTTTTACCTTCTTTACCATTGAACGCTTTCTTGTTCTTTGGTTCTTTGAGACAATTTATGTCTCAAGATCTTGGTCTAATTTCTCAGCAGAATCTTCAGAAATATGAATATTTACCAAACAACACTGTTTAGACATAAGTTTAAGGCAATAGAAATTTTCTTTCTTCTGTCCTGTGACTAGACAGGGTGCTCAGAATTAAAGTCTATGACACAGACTTAATGAGAAGGGGCTCTCAAGAAGAAAAATTATCTTCTGGTTTGACATTTCAGCCAACAAGAACAGTTAGCCAGAAGTGAAACCGCCCATGCTACAAACTCATAGTAAATTATGATACATTTCTAGAACTATGGACTTGATGGATTAAGTCTTTGTTTTCATTTTGGCTGTTGATATTATCTATCCACTGAATTTTATAGACTATATAACACTTTTATCATGAAGTCACTTGGGCTAATTCAGAGGGCCTGCTTAGATGTCGGCTCCTTTCACACTAGCTGAATTGTGAAATTTACTCACTAGAGATGAAATTGACGTTAAATAACAGCATGATATTATTATGTTCCCTAACTCAGCTATACATTGTCTCTTGCAAAACTATCTTTCCTTAAAGTTCTGGAAGAACAAGCATGTATTTCCCTAATACAATAATTTAAATAAAGCATTTAATAAATACTTGGAAATTTTCAAAAGTATGTCTTAGTTCACAGTAATCCCTGGCTTCTCCAACAAAATCAATTAAATTTACTCTTGGCTTCTTTTATGTTATATCACTTAATTTTAAGAGAACATCATGCAGTAGTTGTTCTCATCCCCTGGCTCATACAAGAATTAGGACCTGTTTTATACAAATTATTTTTGGGATTTTTAAGGATAGAATTTCTTTTATTACTAATTAGTAGTAAATAATTTGTAATTTTTTCAATAGTTTATTTTTATAAGTTATGGCATACTGTAATAATCAACTTCTACAATATAAAAGTGTCTTTATACAGTAGTATAGCTATACATATATGTGGATATAAGGCTAAATTCAGATTACAACTATAGATTAAGCTAATTTAGAAAGTTGGCAGTAGTAATTTCTTCTTCAGAGTCCATAGCCTCAGTACTAGGTAGTTGTCTAAATGTACAAGTAAAAAGACATACATGGTTTTCTTCCTACTTCATCTTGCATTAAGTCCAATTAGGTGACTGTGAGTTATCCAAGGTTACAAGTATAATGAATACACCTATTAGAATATCTTTCTCTGTATATGGCTAATTTCATTTATTGAAATTTAAGCTAGATAGGCCTACAGATTGCCTGTCTTCATCTAAGGGTTTTATGACTACTGCTATAACTGTGGGCATTAGTCATCAGTAGGGAGGCTTCCAGAGAAAATGCTGTTTTCACCAATTGTCTGAAATGTGTGTTATCTTCAGAACTAAGATTTACCTTCATTTTTAAGGAAGGCATGCAAGGTATGGGTAGCAGTTTATATTTTTGAGGAAGTCTCTTAAACTTCCCTAAAACAACAAATTAAGGACAGAATCCAGTGACTGGCACAGTATTTTTTATTATTATTAATTTTTGATAATATAATAAAACCTATTTTTTCAAACTTTGGACATTGACACTAATATAAAAACAATGTCTCTTAAGTAAAAATTCTCAGGTCAAATGAGATTACCTGAGTTCATTTTCACAGATAATTCATTATGTGGAAAAGAGGAAACTAATAGAAAGGAAACCTTGGAATTATGCAATGAAGATATCCAGCCATATGTAATGAAAACAATAGAGCCTCTATTAAAAAGAAAACAAAGCCAGAACTGTATGTGAATATTTTCCTCTGTTTCACATTCACAACATTTAAAATTCAAACATTTCATACACAGTGGCACACAAACACACACATACATACACAAATGTTACAAAACTAAGAAAAATTTACACAAGGGTAATAATGTCAAAGTATAACAACTATATATAAATATAAGTGGAGTATTCTAACAAAGTCATGTGTATTCCTTAATTAAGATATCAACTTGGAAAGGTGATTGTCTTAATCAAAGAGTATTTGTTTCCATATAAATATAGATGCTAAACAACACAGAAAAATATAGAAAGACGCAAGTTATTTTGTATGGTACTTTTTGGTTCAAGGAAAATAATTTAGTGTATCAAATAAAATAGAAAGTGTAGGGAGCCATCATAAAACTGCCAATTGTAAGATTATACCTACAGTATCTTATGAAATCTTAACAATGTAACACAATAAACTGATTACAGACATTCTGTGGAAGATTTTCAGTGTGGATTTTATATAAATGCTAATATTTTAACTAGAAAACTACTGCATTAAAACTGCTACTTTATAATTTTTGTGTATACTTTTATTCAATTTATGCAGGTACAATTTTAAAATATACCAATTGGTTCTGACCATGTTATTTGCCATTGAGGAGATCAACAGGAACCCTTATCTTTTACCCAACGTATCTCTAGGATTTACTTTTCATAATGATCCATACACTGAGAGGAGTGCTCTTACAAATGTCCTTCTTTGGCTCACAGGCCTGAGTATTCCAATCCCTAGTTATAACTGTGTAAATAAAAAGAATTTTGCTGCTATCATAACAGGCCCATCATCAGTAAAATCTGCTCATATTGGGAAACTGCTTCAACTCTTCAAATTTCCACAGGTGAGCAGTTATATGGGGGAAACAATCCAAATCTCCTTTGCTTAGATTTCAGGAGCATGTAAATGTAAAAGAGGGACACTTGGATTAGTTACCTATTGATGAAATGTGTACAGATATTTTAATATAGACCTGTATTTCAGTCACTTTAAATAATAAAAAGGGAGAATGGAGAAAACTAGAATTATTAATAAAAGTAAATGTCAGGCCAGTATTTTCTTAGAAAAAAAATGTCTGAGCTATTTGCCTATAAAATCAGGATGAATCTAATCTCTTTCTAATAATTTCCATTTGTTTATGCAGACTAAAGACTGTACTTCATGGTGATGTTGTTCTTGTTTCTAATTTTTTTTTCTTTTCAGCTCACTGTTGGTCCTTTTGATCCTTACCTAAGTGATCAAGCTCAGTTTCTCTCTCTCTACCAGATGGGCCCTAGAAGTACATCTCTGTCTCTTGCCTTGGTTTCATTAATACATCATTTTGGCTGGACCTGGGTTGGTCTACTTGTCCCGGAAGACCACAGAGGGACTCAGTTTCTTTCAGATATAGGAGTACATATGGAGAAATATCAGATATGCCTAGCTTTTGTTCACATGATACCAAGCACCTGGAATTCATTTTCCCGAAAATATTGGAAAAGTCTTGAGATAGTCCAGGAATCATTTGCTAATATCATCATCATTTATGGTGACAATGATTCACTGCGTGGTTTAATGCAAAATCTAGGAGAAGAGATTGTGACTGGGAAAGTCTGGGTCATGACGTCACAATGGGATGTTACTAATATTGCTGATTATTTCTTACTAGATTCATTCCATGGAAGTCTCATTTTTTCTCACCACCATGAGCAAATGGTTGAATTTAAAAGTTTTATTCAAAAAGTTAATCCTTATAGATACCCAGAAGACAATTATCTTCCTAAATTGTGGTTTTTGTTCTTTAAATGCTCATTTTCAGAGCTTGATTGTCATCTGTTACAGAACTGCCAACTCAATGCTTCCTTGGATTTGCTACCAAGACACATCTTTGACATAGAAATAAATGAAGACAGCTACAGCATGTACAAGGCTGTATACACTGTTGCCCACAGTGTCCATGAGATGATGCTTCATCAAGTACAAATGCAACCTTTTACAAATGGAAAAGAAAGAATGTTCTTTCCCTGGCAGGTAATATCCCTTCCAATATATTAGATCATCAACAATGTAATATGTTGAGAGTCTTCAGATGGACCAAAATAGATATTACAAATTTCAGTATTTTCTATATTCATATTTATTTGTTTTATTTTCCAGGTCAGGGCAGATCAGATGTTTGTGTGCATCATTCTCAACAGTAGTTTGCTAACAAGACTTTCATGAATATAAAAAATATGTCACAAAAAGAATCACAGTCTTCTCATGGTAATAATTAGATGAGAAAACTAAGAATTTTATCAGTCATTAAAATATAACAGCTCATTACCATGAGTATTAGTACATAAATGATTTCCTTTTACCACCATTTAGTAATCAGTACTCATAATTACTCACTAAGCTTTGTTACTACTCTGAATGTAAATTGGTACAGCTTTCTTTCAAAGAAAGTAAGACTTGTTTCAAACAATAGTCATGGGATATTTTTTATTTTGTTTAGATTTCTGTCAGATGTAGAATGGAACATCCTTAACTTAGACAATAATTGTTGAGCTTCAATGACCATTATATTAAGTGTTACACTGGATGATAGCAAAAATGAGAATTATTTGATTATCAATTCCAAGTCACCATTTCAGATCTATTTCAAAATATGTTTTTGTATCACATTCAGCTTCATCTGTTCATGAGAAATATCCTCATGGGAGTCAACATGCCTTTAGAATGGAAACAGAAGTTAGATGATAAGTATTATATTCTCAATTTTTGGAATTTTCCAAAAGGTCTTGGACTTAAAGTAAAAGTGGGAACCTTTACATCCAATGCTCCTCAGGGTCAACAGTTGTCTTTATCTGAACAGATGATATGGTGGCCAAACAAATTTTCAGAGGTGGGTTATATATTATCTTAATGCATTAAACTTATGTTAATACAAATATATCATCTAATATAACAAAACATGAATTTTAAAATAAAATTTTATTACTATAAATTTTCTATTTAAGGAAGTCAAATAATAACTGCTAGAAGATATTTATCATCTCATGATTCCTAAAGTGTTCAGCATAAAATGTTTGTTAAAATTCTGTAATACATGGGCTAGTTTTCTTCAACTTCACACAACTTAGATATAACTCAGAAGTAGTACATGCAATTCTCATAATATTTTACAGGCAACTCAAAAATCCCTATATTAGTAACATAAAACCAAGTAAGTGTTGGGTTTTCTTTTGCTATGATCAAAGATCATAACCAAAACTGACTAATGGATCTGGAAGTATGAGAGTTCTTTATGGTCAGGAATCATACTGATGTATTGTTTCTATGAGGATAGGGGCAAGAACATGAAACAAAATGTCTCAGTCCATTCACTGAAGGCAGACAACAAAAATACAAATTGGAATGAGAATCATAAGTGTTTAAAACACCCACAACCAAAATAATTTTTCAGTTAAGTGTGAAACTTGTAAAGTTTTTTTAATTCTACAGATAGTACCACCTCTGTGAAAAAATGTAGACACATATCTGTGCCTATAATTGTCACTTTTCACTCAAGCCAACACACAATGTTTCTATTAGAATTCTTTCACATTATCTAAAACTTGAGTAATTCACTTTGATTCCAGTGAATCAATCATCACTTTTAGTTTACCTACCTCATGAATTAGAATATATTATAGTGTGAAAGTTTGTGCTTTTATCCTGTTTTGTAATGTTAAAAACTACATATCTATTATAAGTCTTAAAAAAATGGTTTTTTGGCTGAAAGTGTAAGAATGCAGCCCTTATCTTTGGAAATTTATTGCTTTTAGAGCATAAGGTTCCTGTTGACATCATATCCTCAGTTAGTGGGAAAAAAAAAAAAAACACCACAAATCACATTTTTTCATTCTCATTCATTCTGGGAAAACAGCCAATGGAATGCTGACATGCACTTTTAGATTAAACCATTTAAAATTCTCTTTATGGTAATTCATAAATTCCCAACATTGTGTTTTTCTCATGATTATAAGCCCTGTCTATCAACTTTACAAAGAAAGATTCACAATCATCTTGGAAGTAAAAGTTTCTGATCACATTAGAATGTGAGTACAGAGACAACATTCATCTGGAAGGACCATTAGGTCTTCTAGATAATGTCTTTGAAGACCTATTTGCATTAGAATTGTCCCTACATTATCAGGCTCTAAAATGTCAAAAACCATGATAATTCTCAAATAAATCTTGCTTAGTATACCCACATTTAAGGTAATTTTTATATTTATGGAAATATTTGCAAATTACTTATGCAAAAGTTAAAAACAATAATTATTGGGGTTTTCAGTAAACCTCGCATTTGCTAACATTCCTCTAATTCTCAGATTCCCCAGTCAATGTGCAGTAAGAGCTGTGAGCCTGGATTCAGAAAAGTTTCCTTAGAAGGGAAACCTGTTTGCTGCTATGATTGCACTCCATGTCCAGACAATGAGATTTCTAATGAGACAGGTAAGCAGAAATTATAAAGAGAATGATTCAATATCTCTACAGTATTCTGCATCATCTTCAAAACTGAAAAATACATGGAGAGAAGTCAGACAAATTTATCCCTTCTCCTATTTAAGATATAAAATGAATATCAACGTGTCTTTAAATTGTGTAGACTCAGCACTGAAATTTAAAATTTATTTACATTTTATGATTAAATGCAGATATTGTTTGTTGCAGCAAACTACTTTTCTATGTACTGATTAATATACATTACTTCCCCATTAACTTAGCAGATAGTAATAAAGTATCATACTTGGATGCTTTCTACCTGTATCTCAATTATGATTTGGACTCTCTTAAGGTTTGAATAGGTAATTCTCATAGTGATCCTTATGAACAAGTATTTTATACAGAAAAGATGGTAGGAAATTTGAGTTTCTATCTCAATATATAATTTTTGACTGTAGAGTCTAACTAAAATTTCAAATTTTCTTTTGAAATAGGATTATGTTCAATTTCTTTTGTAATTTGGAAAAATGGTACATGACACAAGAGCCTCAAATCAGTTTCACCATCATGTTTGGAAGAGGTTTTTCTAGACATGAAAGCTACAATGGCATATAAGTGTTCATTTAGAAAAATAGGCCTTAAGCATATTTACAACATATTACATTGAAAGAAATATTCATAACTAAAAATGTATTTGTTTCCAGGGTTATAGGTGTTTTGAAAATTTTAAATACTTTGCATTTTAAGTAATTTTATAATGCACTTTGCTCACCTTTAAGTCCTCACAAATCTCACCCTTAAAAAGTAAAATAAATCCTTCTAAGTAAATGTCTGCTACCAAACATTTTTGTGGAGCTTATTAAAGAGCTGAAAGTAATTACCAATTGTCACACTATTTTTTTTCTGTTTTTGAAATATTGTTTACATTTTTTACTTTTAATTTTTGATATTCTATTTAGTTTTGAATAAGGTCTCATTTTTATCCATGTATTCCCTTGTTCACACTGCCATCCCCCTTCCACCCCATCCAGTCCCACACTCTTCTTCCCATTTACTTATCTCTTCTCCAGCAAGGGCAAGAGGTTCCAACATCCTGGGGTGGTTTGGTTCAGCATATTCTCGAAGACAAGTCCGATTTCCTCATCCTAATATCAAGACTGGGTTACTTTTTCCTCTGATGGGAATGGGATCCAAGTTGCCAGTCCAAGGTGCTTCGGAACCAAAGCTGTTCAGTGGTTGTGGGTTGCAGCTTGGGTGGGCTTTGCTTTTTATTTTAAGTTCACTAATGAGTGAGTATATCCCCTGCTTATCTTTCTTGAATTGTGATACCTCGCTGAGTAGGATATTCTCCAAATTCAATCATTTGCCTACAAATTTCAGGATATCATTTTTCTTTTTCTTCTTTTTTTATTTTGAATAAAGTCATATTTCTATCCGTGGATATGCGTATTCAAGATCCCTTTCTCCTCCCACCCCCTCAGGTCACTCTCTTCTCCACATTTCCCCATCTCCTCCCCAGCATGGTAAGGAGTTCCCAAGGTCTCAATATTGCTCAGTTCATCCTCCACTACTGGCAGATCCACTTTTCTCCCCCCAACATCAAGACTTGAGTAAGGTGTTCCACTAGGGGGAGTGGAATACAAGGTGTCAGCCCAAGATGTTTCAGATCATAGGCTGTTCAGTGGATGTGGTTTTCAGCTTGGACTTGCTTTGATTTTCGGTTTTGTTTGTTTCTTTAGAGTCCACTAATGAGTGAGTACATATCCTGCTCCTGCTCATCTTTCCGTGTTTGAGATACCTCGCACAGGAGGATATTCTCCATATAATCCATTTGCCTACACATTTTTGGATATCATGTTTTCTTACTGCTGAGAAGTA
Source organism: Sigmodon hispidus (assembly GCA_004025045.1). NCBI lineage: Eukaryota > Metazoa > Chordata > Mammalia > Rodentia > Cricetidae > Sigmodon > Sigmodon hispidus. The sequence goes on along the minus strand of PVIH01019242.1, from coordinate 12,272 downwards.
CTCTATTGTGTAGACGTACCAAAATATGTAAATCTATTCTTCAGTTGAGGGGCATCTAGTTTGTTTCCAGGATCTTGCTTTACGAATAATGCTGCTATGAACACAGCCGAGCTACTGCTTTTTGGGTGCAAATGTGGATCTTCAGGGTATGTTTCCAATAGTAGTATTAGTGAGTACTTGGGGAGATTGATTCCCAGTTTTTTGAGAAACCTGCATACTGCATTCCAGAGTGGCTAAACAAGCTGACACTCCCAACAAAAAAGGAAGAGGTTTTCTCTGGCTCTGCAACCTCTCCAGCATAGGCTGCCATTTGTGCCTTTAAACCTAGCCATTCTGACAGATGTATGGTGGTATCTTAAAGTTGTTTTGAATTGCATTTCTCTGATGGCTAAAGATGTTAAAAACTTTTTCAAGTGCCTTACAGCCATTTGTAATTCTTCTGATAAGAATTCCCTTTGTAATTCAGAAACCCATTTTAAATTGGATTATCTAAGGGTTTTTGCTCTAGTTTCTAGTTTCTATATATTTTAGGGGTCAGTCCTCTGTCATTTGTAGGATTGGTGAAAAATTATTTCCCAATCTGTAGGATGTCATTTTGTCTTACTGACTGTCTCTTTGGCTTTACAAAAGTTTCTCAGCTTAAGGAGGCCACACTTATTGATTATTGTTCTTAATGTGGGTGCTACTGTTTTTATATAGGAAGTCATCACAAGCACCAATGAGTTGGAGAGCATTTCTCACATTTCTATGAAGTTCAGTGTGACTGGGTTTATGTTGATGTCTTTAATCCACTTGGATTTGAGTTTTGTGCAGGGTGATAGGCTTGGATCTATTTGTATTTTCTACACACTACTATCCAGCTATGCCAGCACCATTTGTTAAAGATACTGTCTTTTTTCCATTAAATATGTTGGGCCTCTTTGTCAAAGACCAGTTGTTCATAGATTTTGTGGGTAATGTCAGGATCTTCAGTTTGATTCCAGTGATCCACAGGATGATTTTTGCCAGTATCAAGCTGTTTTTGTTACTGAAGCTCTATAGTATAATTTGAAGTCATGGATGGTGATGCCTCCTGAGGTTCTTTTCTTGAGAAAATTGTGTTGACAACCCTGGTTTTCCTGTTATTACAAATGAAATCGATTATTGTTCTTTCCAGGTCTGTCAAAAATTGTGTTGGAATTTTGATGGAAATTGCATTGAATCTGGAGATTGCATTTGGTTAGATTACCATTTTTACTATGTTGATCCTACCTATCCAGGATCATGGCACATCTTTACATTTTCTGATAACTTCTTCAGTTTCTTTCTTCAGTGATTTAAAGTTTTCATCAAATACATCTGTTACTTTCTTGGTTAGAGTTACTCCAAATTTAATCTTATATGCAGCTATTATAATGGGTGATGTTTGCCTTATTTTTCTCAGCCCTTTTATCTTTATTTTATAAGTGGGATGCTTATTTCTTTGAGTTAATCTTGTATCCAGCTAACTTGCTGAAGATATTCATCAGTTGCAGAAGTCCCTGGTAGACTTTTGTGGGTCACTTATATATACTATCATAACATCTGCAAATAGAGATAGTTTCACTTCTTATTTTCTTGGTTCCATATTGCTTTTGCTATAATTTCAAGAACTATATTGAACAGATACGGGGAGAGTGTATAGCCTTACGTCATTTCTGATTTTAGTAGGATTGCTTTGAATATTTCTCCATTTAGTTTGATATGGGCTATTGGCTTATTGTTTTTTTCCTTAATTATATTTAGATATTTTTCCATTATCTGATCTTTCCAGGACATTTATCATAGAGAAGTGTTGAATTTTGTACTTTTTCAGTGTTTAAGAATATAATCATGATTTTTTTCTCCTTCCGTTTGTTCATATGGTAGATGACATTTACAGTTCTCTGTATGTTGAACTATCCCTGAATATCTGGGATAAGGCCTACTTGATTGTGGTTGTTGATATTTCTTGTATGTTGTTGTATATGGTTTGCCAGGATTTTGTTGATAATTATTTCATCAATATTAATGAGGGAAATTGGTCTTTAATTCTCTTTGTTTGTTGTGTGTTTCAGTATTTTGGGTATTAGTGTTATTGTGGCCTCATAAGATGGGCTGGACAACATTCTTTCAGTTTCTACTCTATGAAACAGTTTGAGGAGTTTGGTATTAGTTCTTTTTTGAATGTCTGATAGAATTCTGTACTGAAACCATCTTGACATATTTTTTCTTTTTTTTTTAACCTGGGAAGTTTTTAATGACAGCTTCAATTTCCTTTGAAGTTCTAGGTCTGTTTAGGTATTTAATGTGATCTTGATTTAATTTTGGTAATTGGTACCTGTCCAAAAAGCTGTCAATTTCTTCTAGGTTTTACATTTTGTGGACTGTATATTTTCTTTTTTTGTTGTAGTTGTTGTTGTTGTTTTCTTTATAAAAAATATTTTTTATTAAAAAGTTAGCATACAAAGTTGTGGATTTCATCATGACATTTTCATATGTATATGTGTGTGTATATGTATAATATACGCCATTATATCTTGTTACATTTTTGTCTCCCTTGCTTGTCATCCCTTGTGCTCTGTCCTTCCTGGTTCCCTTTCTCCTTTCAAACAGCTCACGTCCCTTTGTGGTATAAAGATTGCTTGACCTTCCTTTTTTCTATTTTATTTTATTTGAGTTACATTTTATGTTTGGTTTGGTAGTTTTATTTTTTTTTACAATAAAGTCATATTTCTTATCCATGTATACCATTTTTCAAGCTCTATTTCCCCTCCTACCCCTTCCAGTCACTCTCTCTTCAAAACTAAGGCATTTTCTATGTAGAGTTGTTGTCATGGAACTTTCTCCAAAATTAACCACATAATTGGTCATAAAGCAAATATCAACAGATACAAAAAATGAAAATAATCCCTTGTAACATATCAGACCACCAGGGCCCAAAGTTATAGTTCAATAACATCAAAAATCAAAGAAAGCCTACCAACTCATGGAAACTAAACATCACTCAGCTTAACCACTTCTGGGTCAAGGAAGAAATTAAGAAAGAAATCAAAGTCTTCCTAGAATTTAATGAAAATGAATCCACAAAGTACCCAAACTTGTGGGACACAATGAAAGCTGTATTAAGAGGAAAATTCATAGAACTAGATGCCTAAATGAAAAACCTAGAGAATTCTATGAGTTGGTAGGTTTTCTGAAATTTTTGATGTTGTTGAACTTTAACTTTTTTCCTGGTGGTCTGATATGATACAAGGGATTATTTCCCTTTTTGTATCTATTGATATTTGCTTTATTACCAATTAAGTGGTCAATTTTAGAGAAAGTTCCATGTGGTGGTGAGAAATATATATATGCTTTGTGTTTGAATGGAAGCTTCTAGACATATTTATTAAATCCATTTGCATCATAATCTCTGGATGACCCCTTATTTCTCTGTTGAGGCTCTGTCTTGTTGACGTATCCAAGGGTGAAAGTGGAGTATTGAAGTCTCCCACGATTAGAGTGTGAAAAATGATGTGGGGTTTGAGCTTTAGTAGTGTTTCTTTTACATACCTAGGTGTCCTTATATTAGGGGCATAAATATTCAGGATTGAAATCTCATCTTGACAAATTTTTCCTGAGATGAATAAGTAATGTCCATCTTGGTCTCTTTTAGTTGATTTTTTTTGTCTACTTTGTTAGATATTAGGATGGCAACACCAGCTTGTTTCTCGTGTTTACTTCATTGGAAAATTATTTCCCAAACCTATACTCTAAGCCTTTGTCTTTCTTTGGGGTTGAGGTGTGTTTCTTGTATGCAGCAGAAGGATGGCTTCTGTTTTTGTATTTATCATATCAGTGTGTTTCTTTTTATAGGTTAATTGAGTCCATTATTATTAAGGAATATTAGTGACCACTGATTGTTATCTCCTGTTATTTTTGACAGTTGCAACACTCTAAAATATTAATGACTTTTTTGTCTTTTAGAAGCTATAAATTAAAATAGCTACATAGCTACTGTAGTACTTTATGACAAAATTTTATTCCCAATGAAATTTGATCTGTCCAAATCAAATCATATAACATGTGAAAACATATTATAATGTTATAAGTATGTTAACATATCTAAAATTCACATAATTAATTTTCATGCTGTGTTAGGTATTTTCTTTTCTCTGGCAGCACATCAGGACCTCTGACTCATACAGTCTTTCTGCAATTTTTTCCATGGTTTTTATAAAAAAATATAGTAGACTGTGTTTTCAAGTTGTTAGACAAAAGAAACACTTATTTAGTGAATATCTGTGCATTCATGCACACACACTCACTCACACACGGTCACACACAAATGAAAATATTTTACTTAGCCTTGATAGGTCCTTCACAGTCTATAATTTAAAAATATATTTCAAAAAATTCCGTAAATAATATGTTAGATGCTTGAGCTTAGATTAATGTTTTCATGTTTTAAAGAAAAGTTATATCATCTTGAAACAGATGTAATTGTTCTCTAAATAGTACTTTTATTAAATGATCATGTGTTTTTAAAAAGAGATGTACTTAAATGTTTGAGTCATCTATTGCAAGGTAGAAAAATCAAAAGAATATAATTACCTTCAAATGAGACAGAAGAATATAATAAATGCCGAAGTAATACTTTCAAGTAAGCTCTGGGAACAAATCTATTAATGTGTCATGATAGCTTAAGAAAACAATATTTAGAAATTATAAACAAAAACTTTATTTTACTGGAGAAAATGTGATAACATTAATAAATTTATCAAAAAATAAAATTGAAAGTCTAGTGAATGAGTTTCCTATAGAAAAAAATTACTGTTAAAATTTCACATGCATAAATGAGTGTTCATGTATTTAAAATACAAAAAGCATTTTACAAATTTTCATGAGAAAAATATTATAGAGCTGTTTAAGATATTTCTTAAATCTTAAACCTTCTTCAATGATTATGACATTTCCACAATTGGAAAGACAAAATTTCACTAATAAATTTTCTATTTTTCAACATTGCAATAATGCCCATAAACTATGGGAAAATCAGCAGAAAAATCTAAATAAGAAAACAGAAATATTTTATAATACAAAGAAAATTAAGAAACATGGTTCCAAATACTAATTTGAAAAATAAACTAAAAAGACATTTTTCTCTATTGAAGTATTTAAATTTTAATTTTAAATATAACTTACAATGTGCTATCAAAAATAAAATAGCCTTAAGCATTTAACTCAATAGTCTACACCATACTAAAAAAACTATACTAATAGCATAAGAGATATTAAAAGATTACAAGGAAAATACTTAGGCAAATTAAAGTTATATCACTATGAAGAAGATGAGGTGTTTATAAAGATATTGGTAATTAATAACAAAATGAAATAGAGAAATTACATTTTAAATGCTGTGGACTCTTATATATTGCCCATTTTTCAATATATGCACTCACAACATGCATATACTAGAATCAATGAATAGACTCAGTGGTTAATAAATTTGTAAAATGGTGAGATAAAGCACACTAAGGTCAGAAGTAAAACTAGAAGGAAAAGAACACAGCAGGACAAGTAAGTTTTGAGTTGGAGGTAAACTCTTTATTTGCATAGAAATAATAAGTGAAATATCAAATGTGTGGTATAAATTTGAAATATGTACTGTAGAGTTCATAATTCTTGTTTTCTCAAAAAAATGTGATATAAATAATAGTCCTGTCAATAGGTACAGAGAAAAGGCTTAGATTTAATTAGATACCTTCAGCTCAAACTAAATATTACCTTCATTAATGAACAGATATGGATCAGTGTATGCAGTGTCCAGAAAGTCACTATGCACACACAGAGAAGAAACACTGCCTCAAGAAAGCTGTGACTTATCTTGACCTTATGGACCCCTTTGGGATGTCTCTCACAACCATAGCTCTGTGCTTCTCTGTACTTACGGCTGTTGTTATTGGACTATTTGTGAAACACAGAGACACTCCAATTGTCAAGGCTAATAACAGAGCCCTAAGTTACACACTGCTCATCACACTCACTGTTTGTTTCCTCTGTTCCCTGCTCTTCATTGGCCGTCCCAACTCTATCACCTGTATCCTACAGCAGATCACATATGGTGGTGCATTTACTGTGGTGCTTGCCACAGTGCTGGCCAAAGCTATCACTGTAATTATTGCCTTTAAGGTCAAGTTTCCAAGCAGATTGGTGAGGTGGTTAATAATATCAAGGGCCCCAAACTTTATCATCCCCATATGTACTTTTTTCTACCTTGTCCTCTGTGGAATCTGGCTACAAACCTCTCCTCCATTCCTTGACAAAGATATTCATTCTGAACATGGATATATCATCCTTGTATGCAACAAGGGCTCAGATTTTGCCTTTCATGGTTTACTGGGATACCTCTGCTTCTTGGCACTTGGGAGTTATATTGTGGCTTTCATGTCCCGGAATCTGCCAGACACATTTAATGAAGCCAAGTTCCTGTCATTTAGCATGCTGGTGTTCTTCTGTGTCTGGGTCACATTTCTCCCTGTCTACCACAGCACTAAGGGGAAGGTCATGGTGGCTATGGAAGCCTTCTCTATCTTGGTTTCTAGTACAGCTCTCCTTGGTTTTATTTTTGTTCCTAAGTGCTATATTATCTTAATAAGTCCAGAGAGAAACTCACTTAATTTTATCAAGAGCAAGCCACGTTCTAGATGCAATAACCCTCAAAATCTAGTTCAAAACAAAGCATAATTCTAATGTTAAGAAATAAATTTAGCAGGTAAAGTCCAGTCGCCTCCTAATGAAAATAGTATTGCACAATTATTGTAAAGATTTGAATTTTGGGGTATTATATGTTCATTCAATTGTTTTAGAGCCTCCTTATTTTGAAACCTTTGATGTATTTCTCGATTAAAATTTAGATTGTATTTGTGGATGAGTAAAACCTCTGTATATCAGAATTTTCTTAAAAGTGTAAATTGTATGATATTTTTGACTTATAGAAATAAGCTAATATCTTCTTGTGATCATCTCAAATTTGAAATAGTTTGCTTCACAAATACACTTTTGGAATTGAAGATGACCAATCCCATCATAAGATTCTCAGAAATAGACTGTGAATATTTATGTTATTGATTTAAATGCCTTTAGAACTTCATTAATTTTTTTCTTATCCACTTGTACTTATCACATGCATTAAATTTTAAAAGTGGTTTCTAGTAAAATTTTATTCTATCTTTCAATCACTGTGTTAAATTTGCAGATTATAATTTTATTGTGTTTACTTTTATTATACAAAATTTTTCCATATCCAGCAATCTGTTTCTTAATACATCAAGGCCTTTACAAAATTATCATAGTTTTAATAGGGTGTGTGTGATTATACTAAAGAATGCCAGATTTTCAAAATGTAATCTTGTATAAACTTACATCAATCATTTCATAATGTTGCATACTGTTAGAATGTAGAGTTACTAAGAATGGTATTTTATTGTCCAATGTCAGTCAGTCAATCAAAAAAGTAAGCAGATCTAATAGCGTGATTGCCTTATTTAGAGTCTGATGACATAGGTCATATTTCTACCTGTTTTTAGTCTAGATGACGACTCTCATGTCTTTTAAATCCTGACATTTATATATCATTATCTCAATGATTCTTCTAATTCAATGAGTTTTCTTTTATTTTTATTAAATTTGTACATGTTCTTCATTCAAAATCAAATTTTGGCTCCAACTAGCTATTTTACTTTTACACATTTCTCCAGAAATGAACAATATTTCATAAAATATATACAATATACATGTAATATATTAAGTAAAATATTTTCAGTTTTGTCATTATTAAGTAAAATCAAAATTTAATCTAATTATTAGACCTTTACTACTGTGAGTTTATTTTTTGGGGGAACTCCTCTGTTCTTGTGTTCATGCTAGAAGTTTTCACAAATGCTTTTTATAGCTGTAATTGAATGTAATTACTTCCTGTCAAGAGGGAAAGCAGTCCTGGTTCTGTGAGACATGAAGACTACCAGGAACTAGTGAAGTTTGAATCTCAGAGGAGGAGCTCTAACTGCAATTTATTAAATCAGAATAACCCTTAGACATTCTATTCATGTGGTTTCCTACATACAATTACATCTTTTTCTTTAATGTCTTTGAGAAAATGTAATTTGGCAACAGATGCAGACAATTGTACAAGCCATAACCAATCAAAATGAAAAATTGTAAATCCCAAATCCAACTGATACATTATAATAATTACAATTTTCATTGTAATGTTCAGACTTCATTGAGAAAGATAAGACAGAAAGATTGTAAGGGACCAGGGAGTTTGCTGTGAAATCAGGTCTCTTAGAAATTTAAAACTTTACCCAAAAACACAAGGAATATCTTCTAAACATGACTTTCTAAATAAGCTAAACTTCAATCACTACACTAAGGATGCTAATGTGAAGAAAAAAAATCTCAGGAGACATTAACTATATAAGTAGTACAGGGAATATAGCTGACATAAAGTAAAGTACAGTAATGCTGAAATATAGAAATATTCTTCCTTGTGGCAAAGCAAACTAAATGATTTGTGAGGAAAATAAAATTTATGTAAAATTTTGAATTCTATATGTGTATGTAGAACTATGTGAGTCATATATTATGTAATTTATATATTAAAATTTTAGTTTCAAAAATTGGTCAGTTGTGAAAGTAATGTAAATTACATAAAGTAATTTTATATAACTTACATTACTAAAATCTACTCACACACACTTACATAATTATATGTAATTTTCAAAAAAATCATGAGTGTGTAAAAGAGAAAGAATAAAAGAAACATGAGCATGATATAATTTCATTATAATCTCAAAAACACTAATACCTCTTATTTATGGTCATTCAAAATTGATATATGTCATTGGTGTTTAATGCTAATCTTCAGCATTTCTTACTAAGTAATTAAATATGTTCTGAAATTTACTTAAATACTCCTTTCAAAAAGTAGTCTAATTAAAACAAGAAAATAAATTAATTCATACTTGAATAACAATAACTGCATGAAGATTTCTTATTATTATTAGGATTAATCAAATAGTAAAATTGAGACTAAAATTTTTCTCAGTGTATACATTTTATGTTTTAAAAACATGATGAGAACAATGACTTCTTGACTTTGCTATGCACAGATTAGCCTAACCTTCTATCATCCTGTTGCTGTTCCACAAAGAGTGTCTATAAAGGAAGTACTTTGCTTCAATTCAAAAGTTAACTAAAGTAACATAACTCATGATATCAAAAGGGAAAGTACCTAAGGTGTAAGTCCAAAGTAGTTTAGCTCTGAGTAGTGTAGGTTAGCTGTCTCTGTGTGTTTCATGTCATAATCTTGAAGCCTTTGTACCTATAATCACTTTTGTTAATTCTAGACTGAAATGGAAGCTCAACTAAGTGTTTATCTGTGAGTCTCTGAAGCAGCTTACAGTAGCTGCTGTATAAAGGTTTGTATTTGTATTTCTAGGTATGTTAGCCTACTCATGATTTTTTTTCTAACTCCATCCATTTGACTGAAAATTTTAGGATATCATTTTTTTTAACCACAGAGTAGTACTCCACTGTGAAAATATTCAAGAATTTTGACTTTTTATGTTTAAAAGTTATTTTTAACAGACACACTATGGTTCCTCCTTATTTCCCCTCTTCCCAGGAATCCCTCAGTCATTTCCCCTACCCCATTCTTTCACTCATTTCTAAAAGAAGGTAATAATTTTCAATGTGAGTTAATGTAGTCTGGTATGTATAGTTGAGGCAGGACTAAGCCCATTCTCTTAGTAACAAAACTGAATAAGGTGTTCTTCTAGAGGGAATGGGCTCTAAGAAGCCAGTTTATGCACTAGGAATAAATTCTGGTCCTACTGACAGAGACCTCATAAACTGCCCATGCGATTCACCTGTCATTTACATTCACAGGGCTTAGTTCAGTGCCATAGGGTTTTCCCAGCTGTCAGTCCAGATTCAGTGAACTCCCAATAGCACTCATGTCAGCTGACTCTATAGCTTTCCACATCAAGATCTTGATTCCTTTGCCAAATTTATGATGCCAGTCTTGTTCACATGGGAGTAGTATTCTGTTGTATAAATATGCAACATTTTTACACTTATTTTTTAATTGAAGAACATCTATGTTTTTTCCATATTCTGGCTATTACAAATATTGCTACTATGAACATAGTTGAGTAAATTTTGTTATTGTAACAATGGGAACTCTTTGTGTATGTTCCTAAGAGTGGTATTACTGAATAATTAATTGGCTTGATGGATTTCTATGATTCTGAGAAACTACCAGACTGATTTCCAAAGTGGTTGTACTAGTTTATATTTCCTTTAGCAAAGGCTAGATCCCCTTACTCCATATCTCTTCCATCATAGATGTCATCTATACTTTTGATCTTAGTCATTCTGACATGTGTAATATTATCATATTAACATATCCCTGAGTTGTTTTGATTTGCATTTTTCTAATGGCTAAAAATTTAAAGCAGTTTTTTAAAGTTTTGTTTTTCCATTTGAGATTTTTTGTTGAAATCATTTATTGAAATATGTACCTCATTCTTAATTGGGTCATTTGGTATTTGGATATACAGTTATTTGAATTGTCTACATTTTACATGTCAGACATGAGACTTCAGTCAAATGTAGTGTTGGTGAAGATATTTCCCCATTCTAGAGACTATTCTTTTGTCTTATTGACTGTGTTTTTTGCTTTTGAGAAGCTTCTTAGTTTTTGGAGGTCCTATTTAATAATTGTTGTCCTTTGTGTTTGTGATACTGATGATATATTTGAAACATAATCTTCTGTAGCAATGCCTTCAATGCCATTTTTATATCTTTTCCTCATAATCCCTATCCCTTTGCTCATATTGACTCTCCTACCTCAGTTATGTCTGACAGGAGCTCTGAGGAGTGCACTGAATCAAAAATAGATTGTGGAGAACCAACAGAAGAAGAAGAAGGTAGGCCCTCCAAGTATAGGCAGCTGTCCACTGACATGGGCAGTATGTGGAGCCTTGAAGAGATGGATCAGACTGTATTTCTGTGCTTGAGCTAGCACTTCAGAACCCATTCCCTACAGAGGAACACTTAACTCAGTCTTGATATTAGGATGATTAAATTGAACTTCCCTATGGTGGATGCTAAGCTGATCCACCTTGTGACCTCTTGCATTTTTTGGGCAGGGGATGTGGGATGGGGAGGAGAAAGGCTATTTTCTAACTGGGAAGGATGAGGAGGGGGAAGGGAGGGGGAGCAAAATGATACATAGATAAAAAGACTTTATTTTATAAATACGTAAGTTTTAAAAATTAAAAAAAATCATTTATATTTGGTTCAGTGTAACTGGGTTAGTTGAGTTTATTGATCAACTTGGGCTTGAATTTTATGCAAGGTGATACATATGGGTTTATTTAAATTTTACTACAGGCCACCATCCATTAACGCTAGCCTCACTAACTAAAACTGCTTTTTTTTCATTGTATATTTTTTGCTTCATTATCAATATTCAGGTGGTTATTGAATTTAAATTATTATCAGTGTTTGCAGAAAGATTCCATTAAAAGCCATCTGTTTTATGACAATACCATGGTTTTTTTTTAATTACTGTAGCTTCAAATTAGAGCTTGATGTTAGCATTAGTGATGTCTTTAGAAGGTTTTTTTTTTTAATTGAATAAGATGGTTTGGAAATAAGTTTCAATATTTTTTTTATCCATGTATCCCCTTGCTCAGGCTCCCTTCCCCCTCCTGCACCTCCCAGTCATTCACTCTTCTCCCAATCAGTTTACTCCCCAGCAAGGGCAAGATGTCCAAGGTCCCAAGGTAGCTTGTTCTATTAATGTATGTGAAGAATAATATTCGATTTTGATGAGGATTGCTGTAAATTTGTAGACTGTGTTTTATAAGGATTCCATTTTTACTTTGTTGTATCCTTTCAATCCAAAAAATGAGGGATCTTTCCATTTTCTGATATTTTCTTCAATTCCTTTTAATAACATAACGTTCTTCTGCACTCAGGACTGTCACTTCTTTGGTTTGTGTTACCCTAAGATATTTAATGCTATTTGCAGCTATTATAAAAAGTTATCTTTCACTGATTTTACTTTCAGGTATTTTTATCATTTGTGTATAGGAGGGCTATTGATTTTTACATTTCAGAAAGTATGTGTCAGTTATAGGAGTTTCCTGAAAGATCTTTTGGAGTCACTTATGTATACTCTCATACCATTTGCAAGGAAGAAATGTTTAACTATTTTCTTT
>PVIH01019241.1:0-35999 GCA_004025045.1 Sigmodon hispidus | reverse complement strand
TAACAAACTGTGGTACATCTACACAATGGAATACTACGCAGCAGTAAGAAAAAATGATATCCTAAAATTCACAGGCAAATGGATGGATTTGGAGAATATCCTCCTGAGCGAAGTCTCACAAACTCAGAGAGATAAGCAGGGGATGTACTCACTCACTAATGGTCTCTAAACAAATAAACAAGAAAAAAAAAAAAAAAAGATGCTTGTATCATTACCTCAAGTTTATATAAACACATTCATATGGCCATATTTAGTATCAAAGAATGTAGAATGTTAATGTTAATCCCATATGCTGTAATGATTTATTGTACATGTAAAAAAGTGTTTATACATATGTGTATGTATGTGTGTGCATGTGTGTATTAATTGACTTAAACCATTTAAATGGTGACTTCAAATAATTATTTTGTTATTGATGACTTATTTTTATGAAGCACACTCTTATATATAAAATATTTAGTATTTAAAGAATGTCTGCCTATTTTCTTAATGGTACATCTTTCTGAAAATATTTGGCTTCTAAGAATAGAAAGGGACAAACAATTTTATGTTTTTCTTTTTTCCTCTCAGTGTATTTTAATGACACCATGGAAGAAATACTTTATGTATTTAGTGACTGCAAATTATATACAGGTCTTGCTCTTCAGTGTGAGAACATTGAACATTTTCTGTCTTCTATACCTGTGTATTATTTGAACCTAAAAGTTCTTTTCACACAGTAAATGCTCAGTGTTTGTTTATGGATGTCCTGGGTGACGATACAAGAAAACTACAAAGTCCAAAAGTAACATCTATTCAACTAGTTGAAACTTAGTCTCATTGCAGTTGGGAAATGCTCAAGAAAATAAATTATGTTTCACAAACTCTTTCTTGTTACACACGTGAAACTTGATATTTTCTAAGACGATTCCTTATGGATATTTAAAACAGAACCCAGATGGACAGTTCCTGTTTGCTGATTCTTGTTACTGGCATCCTTGCTAAGGAATTTAAGAAGTAGCCCACATTCAACAACTTCTGATTTATAAGAGCTGAATATTCTTTTAACAGAATCTCTGATGATAATGATTCCACCATTGTAAATAAAATTACACACTGTAGAATGTGGTTCAACTGCAGATCTAAAACAGAAATTCATTTCCAGACTCTCAGGAAAGGTGGAGCCTTCCGCCTTCTTTTGATATCTGCTCAAGTGACACATTGGGTCTGTTTTGCTTTTGAACAGTTAATTGGTTTCCATTTTAACACAGAGATAAAAAGACAAGTCTTGGAAAACACAGACTATAAACTTGCCTGAAGCTGTCCTTTACTGTAACTCAAGCAATTTAACATTAGATGTATTTTTCCATTTTTTTTCGACATTGTTTTTCACAGCTGTGCAGTGATAAACTAACTTCCTCGGGTAGTTTTATGTCAACTTGACAAGGGCCAGTGTTAACTGAGAGGAGAGAACTCCAATTAAGGAAATGCTTCAACGAGGTGGGCTATAGGAAATCTGGTAGAGATTTTTTCGTAATTAGTGATTAATATGAGAGGGACCAGCTCATTATCAGTGATGTCATCCCTGGGCTTTTACTTCTATGCTCCATAAAATAGCAGGAAGAGCAAGTCAGAGGGAACAAGCCAGAAAGAAGCACCATGGCATCAACTCCTCCTGCCAAATTCCTGTCTTTCATGAGTACTTGCTCTCACTGCTTTTGATGATAAACTGACATATGAAAGAGTGAGTAAAAGAAGTCCTTTTCTCCCAAAGTGGCTTTTGGTCCTGATGTTTCATCATAGCAATAGTAACTCTTACAAAGACACTAACTTTCCTGAATATTGTTTCCAGTGATTCCCTTCCTTTGGGTCGGAGCTAGGGCCCTCAGTGCTACTGAAATCTATCTAGAGTTCTGTCTTATCTTCAACTTATTTGGCTTTCTAGGGTAAAGAATTACAGACTATGTGTGATTGTCAGGCTGTGATGCCTATTCTTCTTGTCAACTTGGCTATATCTGGAATTAACTAAAACCCAAATGGTTGGGCACACCTAAGAGGAATATTTTCTTAATTAAATTATTTGAAGTGGGAAGATACACTTTTAATACATGTTCTCTGAGGAGGGAAAAATCCACCTTTAATACTGTCCACAGTTTTCATTGGCAGACTATATTTACAAAGAAGGATGCTATTGAACTGCTTGCCCTTGCTCCTGCTAGCAAGCCTAGCTTTTCATTGGCCTTAGAGACTACTTTGAGATTCTGGCACATTCTGAAGACCAGCTGAGACCTTCAGCTTCTTGCACTGAACAGTTACTGGATTCTTGAACTTTCAGCTGATGAAAGTTGGATGACCTGAATCACAGCCTGTAAGCCATCTGATATTCCCCACCACCTAATATATCAGTTCTATAACTTCTGTTTCTCTAGAGAACCTGAATGATACACAGGCGAACTTTCTTTATAAGGGAAATAACATTCCTAGCCCCCTCTGTGAGACAGGCACTAATAAGAAGTAGTTTGAAGAAAAGATATCCAGGCATGGTGTGGTTTTGGCACATGATCTTTTTCTTCTTATAAAAATAGTAGATTCCACAGATAAAATTCAAGTTGTCACAGATTCTGCTACAAAGCTGTTCATTCTATTATTAAATAGAGGCCGTTGAATTCACCAGGCTGCTTTTATCCTCATCAACAGGATTCAAATAGCAGGCTCACTGAACAGAAACTATGATTATTTGGTTCCTGTTTTAAATGTCCACAAACAACCATCTTAGAAAACTATTTGAGTTTTCACCATATGTAACCTCCTTTCTCCCTAGTTTTTTACTTAGAATCCTTTAGTGTCTAGAGTCTAGTTTAGTAGCCTTCATCTGTGAAAGAGTTCCTACAGTTTAAATTAAATGGGTTGGAAGCAAGGTAACATCACTAGAGTAACTCCACTGGAGTGTCAGTCTCTCCTCTCTTTCACTAAGGGAATCATTTTTAACATTCTGTGTAATTCATAAGGACAACTGAAGGCATCATGTGCTGGTGTAGGAGCGTAGTTGAAAAGGAGCAAAGGGCTTGCGGGAAGTCAAGCATTGGTGAATATACACGGGTTATCCACCCAAGAAAGTAGGCCAAGAAAGCACACCTTGCTTTTTAAATGTAGCTCACAAAGAGATTTGTCAATAATTTTTTTAAACCTTTCAGAATTAAGCAAACTCCATTTTACCCAAATGGCTAATAATCTCACCAAAGCACACTGGGTCCATGGCCCCCACTCAGATATTACACAGTCCTCAGGGCATGGTAGTTTACACTCTCTAGAGCCCAGGGGCATATCTTCTGGGTCGCATAGGTAATCTTCCACATGTTCAGAAGGACCATCAGCTGTATTCTGCATGCATCTAAAAGAAATAGTGCACATCAGCAAAGGAATCAGGACAATTAGAATGACAGCCAACACACAGGATGGGTAGATCTCATTAAAACATAATCTGATGAATAATATTCTTTTAAAGTGGAGAATTAAAAGAAACCATCCCTCCCTCAGTATAACTCGTACTTCTTTAAGACTGAAAAAAAATGCTTGCATGCACACTCATAATATTTTAATAAGATCTCTTCAGTGCATTGGTAAATGCTATCATGTTTCCTTGCAAAGGAAGTGATTTTTACACCCATATGTGAGACAGGAACTAATGAAATATGATCCAAAGAGATTCTCAGAGATGATGCAGTTGATTCAGAGGTGATGGAGGCTTAGATACAGTGCAATATTCACACAAAATGCTTCATTAAGTGATTTCCACAGTAAGGCATTTATCAGTTTGTCTTGTCATTTAATGTAAATTTAGCCACCAGCAAGATGACTCAGTGAGTAAAGACATTTGCATCCAAACTTGATGACCTGATTTCAGTTCCTAAAATTCAAACTCACCTGGTAGAAAAGAAAGAACTAATCCCTGCAAATTATCCTTCACATGGGCCCTGTGACTGTGTGTGTGTGTGTGTGTGTGTGTGTGTGTGTGTGTGAGAGAGAGAGAGAGAGAGAGAGAGAGAGAGAGAGAGAGAGAGAGAGAGAGAGAGGTATGATAAAGTGAAATAGTTTAAAGTCATTAAAAAGGCAGTTTCCATTGGCTAACTTGAAAAGAAAGCCAGAACCCAAAAGAAAATTATAATTAGAACAGAACAGCTTCTCTAAGTATCATTATTTGAATCTTTGATTTTGATTTTTTTCTTAATTGTTAGTTTCCTTTTATTAGAACCAATTTAAACCGTAGTTCATACTACTCCATTATGAACAGTCAGGAATTACTTTTTAGTGATCTCTTGAGAAGATAATTAATGTGGCTTCCCTTTACCTTAACTAACAATCTCTCTATGAACTTTAATAGTGGGAGAGAAAACCTTGATCCTTAATCTATAATTTAGAAAAGGTCAACAGAATTAATGAGACGTGCCTATGGGAGATGAGAAGGATGGTGTGCTCTTAAACCTCCTGGGTCCAGTTTTAGCAGTTGGATGAGTCCTGACATAGTTATATACCAGTCATCCTTCCTGTGCTCAGAGATTCCCAGCAGGAAGGCCCTTGTGTCTTTACAAATATACTCTGAAGGATCACTGTTTATAGTGGATACCAAATTTAAGAAAAATATTTCTTTTAAGTGAGACACATTGAATTTTTGGAAAAATGTCAATAATTTTATCTTGATTAGGCATGCAATATGAAAAACTGTGTATATACTAATCTGTGATTTTTCAAAAAAAAATCATTCACAAGAAAATGAACCAGCAGATATTTGGTGATGTAATTGTTAAAAAATTAAATTACAAATTTATTTAGAAGAGATTTAGTTATGTAGGAAAAAGTCCTATCATCACTAGCATTTTAAAAATGTTCTTTAACAGTGGCCTGGCAAAGACATGGACAGGCTAAGCACTGTCACATTCAAAAAGTGGGATAGATGCTAAGATTGCATTCTTAGCATCACACAGGATTAACTTGTAAAATTGCCTATTGATCCAAGTTAAGAAGAGGTGTCCAATACCCTAATAGGTAGCTATATACATACAACTTTATAGGCAAAGGCTTTTATCTTTTTAAATTTTATATTATATAAGTAACTCAAAATTCAGCAAAAAAAAATTGACTACAAATCTACCACTCAGCGATAAGTTCTCGTAACAGACATGATTTATTTTAAAACAAATTATTATTTTTAAATATATTTCCATTTTCTGAAATAGAAATTCTACTTACCAAGGTTTGTATTTTTTTAATTTGATATTAAAATTTCTTTCAACTTAATATTCAGAACAAATATTTGAATGAAGCGTAAGCCCAAAGAAATATATTTTAAATTTGTTTCCTTTTTAGCTGTGTAGTTTTCTAAAGTGCAATAGTTCTTTGAGAAGCCTGAACTAAGATGTCATTGACAGCATGCCCATTTCTCTGCCTAGCCTCCTTGAGATCATGGCTTGATTCCTAGCTCGAGAGATGGAAAGAAAAGAAAGAAGAACAGTAAGAAAAGCAGAAAGGAAGGAGGAAAGAAGGAAAGAGGGAGGGAGAAACATAACAGGCAGGAAGAAAGTGTGTGTGGGGGGAGGAATTCTATTGGGAAGACCATTTCTGCTATCTGACCACTTCCTTATAAGCCATTCCTTCCTAACTGAGAGAGATTGAAGACAGATAAATACAAGCTTGTTCTTTTATAGACTCATCTATCCTGAAATGTCAGTTCACATTTGTATGTAGGCAGGCCATACTGACCCTAATTAGCAGAGGACAGAGTTTGAGCCCTGTACCACTCAATCAGGGACAAACAGGCACATTATTACATGATTTACATGGTCAGAGATCACAATCAATACTGACCTCTCTCTTGCATCAACCTCAGTACGTAAGTTGTTCTGAAATAGTTACTTTGTTTCAAATGTGTTTGGAAACATTGATAATAACTATTTACAAAGAAAAAAGACCCATGAACACAGCAGTTGAAGAAAAGGGCAATACCTGGGTTTTTTTTTTCATTATAATTTTTCACTAACAAAAAAGCAAATGACCCAAATTTCACATAAAAGTAATTTTTAAATTTGGAGAGAAAACTTTTAATTTGGAAGCAGAAATGTAGGGGACAGGTACTCTGTTTTTATCTTTTTATTTCCTGCCTACCCATTACCTTTCTTCCTGTCTTCATCTTTAGGCTACCTTTATTATGGCCCATAGAAATTATAAACAAAGCATACAGATGGTTTTTTGAGAATTTTTTTTTTTTTAGTCAGAAACAAGGTTACACATATTTTTATATTCAAAAGTTTTAGAATATTAACATTAATTAGATAAGGAGCTGGAAGTCAAGAAGGCAGGGTATTTGAAGATGTGTTTACAAATATATTTGGATTTTGAGGAAAGCTTAGTAAGGAAAGTGTTTGCCACATAAGCACCAGGACCTGGTTCAGTTTCCAGCCCTCATGTGACATCAGTAGGCCTGACAGCCACATGTGTAATCCTAGTTCTGAGGAGGCAGCCAAGAGGATCCCTGGGGCTCATTTGGCCAGCTCCATGTTCAGAGAGAGGCTCTAGAGGAAAAAAGTAACCCAGCTCTTGTGCATGAACTGGCATCTTGGAGCCCATTCCCTACAGAGGAACACCTAACCTAGACTTAATACTTGGATGAGGGATACACCAGACTGATCTGACCCATCTTGGGACTTCTTGGCCTTCTTTGGGAATAGATAGGAGGATGGAGTGGGGGGAGGCGGAGGGAGGACTAGGAGAGACTGGAAGGAGGGAAGGGAGGGTGAGCAGTGGTAGACATGAAAAAAAAACCTGTTTAAATAAATAAATAAATGTAAGGCATGCAATAAATAAGATAAATATTTAATGTTGATCTCAGATCTTCACAGACACACACACACACACACACACACACACACGAATGTATAAAAAAATGCACAAAAGAAACGTTTGGTTTTTAAAAAGCCACTGAGATTTAACATCCACACCCATAAAGCTTGTTTTCACTGCATATTTCTAATGGTCAGTCCTGATAACATACATAAATGAAACATATAGACTTAGCAGGGTATATTTATATATTTAGGTATCTATATTTTTACCTTTATTTATATATACACATTTACATAAATATATATAGCATTCATTAATGAAAAATGGGCCATGAATTTTAATGCAAGGAAAAGTATGGGGGGATTCTAGAAGGAGAAAAAAGAGGAATATATAATTTTTATTATAATCTCTAAAATAAAATTGCAATTTTAAAAAAGAATTGTAAAGTGAAGCTTTTAAATTTAGGAACTGTGATTCTAGTATAGTTATTTAGGGAGATGAATGCCATGTTTCCTCTCGGTCATTTTGCTTGGTCTTACCTCACTTTTCTGGTCTGCACACCCTCTCCACAGTTATCTCTCATGTCTACAAAGGTCACTTTGCAGACACTCCATGGCTCTGTGACCCATATGTATTGGCTGCAGTCACTGTGGCATGGGACAACCTCATACACCTGAAACACACATCTGATTTCAGACAGTGGAAGGAGAGTGGGGGTAGGTGGATTGAAGATGTCTGTATCATCACAGTCATTATTCCATCATTCTTTCTCATGCTTCCCCCTTATTGTTCATATTCTCAGGTAGTAAAAAAGATCTAGCCTTGTCAAGAGGGGAAGAGCAGGCTGAGCGGCACTTTCTGCTTTTTTCACAGTGGTATAGATCTAACTTCCAGCCTACATTCACAACATTTTCATAAATGGACATTTAGCACATTATATTATAATCTTCTGGACTATTTATTTTGTTAAAGGTTTTGTTTTTGTATTTAGCCCTTAGCCTGAGGCACTAATGTTCTAGACACTCAGTGGAGATTTGTCAAATGAAAGAATATATACATGAGTGAAATGAGTATTATAAGCACATCTGTCCTCCAAATAAACATAATTTAGCCATCTTATAAATGTGTATAGTTGTAAGAAATAACATTTTTTCATACACAAAACTAAAATAATAAATAAATGGAAATAAACCCATCTTAAAACTAAATCTCAGACACTTGAAATATAAAAACAAGATCCTAAATTATCTTTACATGATATATGTCTACAGATATATCTGTCAGCAGCAAGGACCTCACAGAAGAGCCAATTATTTTTGATTATTGTCCACAAATTTCAGTCCCAAATTCAGTATATTCTGTTTGTTTCAGGAATTCTGGAACAATAAAGCAATTGTGCTGTTTTCCAATGAGAAAAATAAGTAGAAGAAATAAACATCACAATCTACTGCAACCAGAATACAATAATTAAGGAAAAATATTTTAAACATTTTCACAATATGTAAAAATTCAATTTTACACACACACACACACACACACACACACACACTATCTCACACTATGGTATATAAAAGAGTTAGGTCACAGGAAACATTTAAATAGTCCTTTGGAGCTATTTTGCATATGTGGAGGACAAAGAACCAAAATAAAGCAGAACTACCCCAGAGAAGAGTAAAACATGTACTGTTAGAAAAAGACTGTAGCTAATGCCACAGCGAGCCAGCACAGTGCATTTGGTGTGTTAAAACAGGATCATTATCACATGGTTAAATACCATCCACCACTCCCAGGTAATAAAGGGATTGAAATGAAGGAGATCTGATGCTATTCCTAATCCTTTGATAGATGGATCATTATTCTTCTTTGTTAGGGTAAATGCAAATTATTTCCTAGACATCGCCATATAACCATTTTCAGCCCAGCATGTCTCTCTCCTTAAAAGCATAAATGCCATTGTCTCATCAAACAGGGATGGGTGAAAGATATCACTCCACTCTATCTCCTTAGCCCCTATATATAAAGAAATTCTGGTAACTAACTAAAATAAATTGGGAATAGGCAGAGGAGAATCTGTGGATAAAGTAAAGGTTTTTAAGTACTCTGAAGAATGAGGGGATAAGAATGCTTACCTGTGCCTGGAGTGATGTTTGGCAGGAATAAAGAAAAGGACAAGAAAAAAAGAAAGGTTAAAATGTCTGTTATTTTAATAAGTGCTTACAATCTACATTTAGGTATAAGGACTTTATATAAAACATTATTTTGTAAAAGATTAGGATGTCTTACTTAGACTTTAGGAACAATAAACAAACCATTTAACATGACGTAAGTTTAAGATGTATAGACAAAGACTGGATACAAGGCAAGGATTGTATGTGTGGGACGACAAAGCATCAAAAACTGAGTGGATCTTGCAGCTCCTGTCATGGTAAACCAAACTATGTTGCAGGTAACTTATGAGCTAAGTGGTAAATGGACTGTTACCTATATATTGACCCCCCTACAGATCCATCTACCCCTCAATTAATCCATTTATTTTTAGTGAAATAAGAACATTAGGACTTAATGTCAGCTAGGGAACAGACTCAGTCACCACTTTCAAGTCAAGGGACTTGACTGTCGCAGTTTTACTGAGGAATTAATTATAGTAAAAATCTGCATGCTTTATATTTGTAAAAATTAACACAAATTTTGGATATCTTATTTTCTTGACCATTTTATTAATACGTAAATCCCTGTCTATTTTGGAAAGTAACAATGAAAGGGTACTTACTAGTCTAAGGAATTGTACTATACAGAAAACTTAGGACATGGTCACATGCCTTTGGAAACAGAAGTGCTTATGCAATTTACATTGCATATTGACTCACTGGACACATAAACACATAAGGTATTGCACATATGTGTTCTTCCTCTTTGTTAGGACCATGGATCATAATTTGTTAATATTTAAATTTGTCATTGGAAATTTAAGACTTTCTAAGTTGTTGACAAGCATTCTTCTAGATCAAAAATATGTAACTTCTACTATTCTGTTTCATATTCAAACAGTTATAGTGCTTCAGATAAATTTTAGCTTTTGAAATGAACAGTTGCAGTGTAGAAATATAAAATATTCAATAACAAGGCAGCTCAACTGCCAGAAGATGGCGATACTAGAGTGTATTATTCTCTCTCCATTGCCTAAATTCATCAGCATTGGCAAACTTCAAACTAAACTGAGAATACTTTTCATGGATTTAATTTCTCAATGTCTTTGCTTTTATTTACTTAAAATACATATGAACTTATTTGTTTTTTACTTAATATATAACTATAATTTAAATTATAGTAATATAACTCAATACTTTATTTACTTAAAATACTATTTTCTCTTTTTGTGGTATAATTCTATTGTTATCAACAATCTTAGGTTAATCCAAAGGAAACTGCTGATAACAATGTAGTAAGAGGTTAAAATGAGACAGGCTATGTCCTCATGAATCAGCTTTGCATATTTAAGTACTTGGTTCATTTGGTCATGGCTCAAATTCAAAACATAACATCTGCACACACTCTATAAAATCCATTCTGTGCTAATTTACATGCCGATAAACCGTGATAACAATTGTCTGTTCTGTTACACTTAAATTAATCACAATTCTGTCATTAGCCATTTTACTCCTAGAATACAAATAACAACCACTTGCAGCAGCTAATGAAGTATGCATACAAGCTTTAATACAGCTCGAAGGTAAGAAAAGGCACAGACTAAATTGCTAGCATATATGTGTGTGTGTTATATACACACATATGAACTTTGAGACACTTCATATTTCTTTTCTTGAATTCATTTAACACAAAATAGATTAAAATAAATAAATAGCATTTCACCTAATTTTAGAGACTACTCATGTCCTTTCTTTGCTTTTATCTTTAGTACTAGTAACTGGGAACTCTCTCCGGGAGTCTGAGAAAATCATAAGAATTATGTGACCTCATCACAGCAGTTAGGCACAGTTATATGGCAGACTAAATACCTTGTCATTATTCAAGAGATAGGTGCCATTTCACCTCTTTGGAATTGTATTCTTATCTAGATGCTTGCAGGATTCTGAATCCTCAGAGAATTTAGAGATAATAAAAATAATTTTAGATTTTAGATTTTAGTAAGTTACACGTAATTTACTCAGATCTTACAAAAATAGGACCAATCATATTTCTAATTCAGCAGCTATTATTTAATTTTGTTCATTTTGAAAAAAAATGATAGGTCCTTGGGAATCTCAAAAATATCTTAATGCATTCAGTGTTAGAAAAATACCTGGTTGACATGGTCCAGTTTGGGGCAAGGCCTTCCTCCATTGTAGGGTTTTTCTCGTAGCCACTTGGATCGGACTTTTACACCGCTGCCGCAGGACTTGCTGCAGCGTGACCAGTTGGACCACTCACTGAGCTTGCAGTCTGAGGGACAGGGGATGATACACGCTTCTTCTATGTAACCTGAGCAGAGGAAAATGGAACCAGAAGCAAGTTTCTACATGTCATTCTCTGACTCACACTCACCACTTCAGCTCATTTAGAAGGTCCACTTTTGATTTGACAACAGCATGAAAATGTGTCCATAGGGACTCAAATTAAATTTTTCAAGGAAATGACATATCTATACCATGACTGTGTTAAAATAACAACTGAGTAGCTGCCGTATGCTCTGCTTAGGATTCATGCCCACCATGTTTCAACATTTCTGACTTTGTGACAGCTCTTGTTTAATTGACAGTAACCTGTCAGCTAAACCATCTCACTCCTCACACTGCCAGAAAGCTGTTAAAAATCTCTTAACACAAATTTCTGTGATGCCTTATGTGGTAATGCCATACACCTGCAGGGCCCTGAGTCCTCACTGCATTCTTCCTCAAGAAAAGCCAGTATATCTCAATGACCATCCAAAAAAATCTATTTAAGTTAGTGCCTTATGTTTCCCCCTTTCTGGAAAATCAATTCTGAGGAGGGAAATTGAAGGATGCTACAAACACTGCCCCAAATATCCATAGCACTATTACTATTAAAATCATGCCTCATCTTGGCTCCTTTTGACTCCTTTGGAATTTTTCTGTATTAGGCAGAAACAAGAACACAAATGCAGCAAGATGATTGACAAGTCTAAGAGTGCAGGGAAAGGGATGGTATAGACTCATTCCATCAACTGACTAGCCAAACAAATAGTGTATAGATTTGATTTTGGAAGCTGGCTGCTTTCTTTGATTAGTTCTTCACTACCAACTTGACATTTCATGATATCAAATTATCCCTGTTAGTCTCAAGGCAGAGAGATGGAAAAACAAAATTCTTCTGGTCAAAATCAAATGTCTTTTTTTCCTCTTTCTCTACATTGACTTTAGAAAGAAGTCAAAAATCAGTCTACTTCATCATTTTGTATCAATGGCACAGACTTGATCATGCAAATGACTGTCATATTCACAATATACAATGGGGCAGGTAGATGGAAAACATTCTGAGCTAAAAAAATTATATAACATAAAAATGAGCTTATGTTTTGAATTTTTGTATATTTTTCTGAGTTGTATTGTTACCACCATCTTTTTGGTTTTTAGACCATTTTTAAGCTCCTTTTCTGAAATTCTGTCCTTACTATTATTACTCAACATCTACTACTCATCTTCCTATTCATATGTTAACCATCACTTACTATTAGACTCTATAAAATTGCCTTTTAATAGACATTTTGCATAAAGGAGACCAAATGAAACAATATTAATTTTGTTAATGTTTCAATTAGTTAAATGCTTTCTCTATTCTGAGATTGATAAGGCAATCCAATAGGATGAAAAGAGTCTCAAGAACAGCTAAAAAGATGTTCTCTAATAAATTAATAAAATATAATATAGAAACAAAAATTCAAATGTTGGTGAAATCTACCTTTTGTTTCCATGTTTTCTTGTGCTCTGGTTTCATGTCTATGAAATTGTTACAATATTTAAATTCATAAAGATTTATATTCTTTTCTCTGAGTGTTCTATAATTTTTTAATTTTGTCTTTGATTTACATTTTCCTTATGATTGAAGGGCCCATCCTTTTGCATGTGGCTACTGACATTACCTATTGTGCCACAGAATGACATGGCACCAGTCATAAGCTTTCCAAGTCATCCTGGTCATTGTGAAAGTGTTTGCCCTCCATATATAAGGGTTTATTTCTGGATTTAAGGTTTTATTCTATATATCTTTATCTCTAGTCTTATTTAATCCCACTCTGACTTGACAACCCTAACTTCAGAGATAGCTTTGAAATCAGGAAAAGAAAATATTTTAATTTTATTTTGTCTCTATATAGGTAAGGTTATTTTTGAATCACTTATCATATGTGGATTTTAGAACAGCTCTTCAATATCTGCAATTAACAACATTTGGGATTTCTTTTTTTGGAGGGGTTCATTTTCTTTCTTTTTTTAATTTTGTATTTATCAAGAAAAACAGTAAATTGAATTTAAAATGCTGACAAGTTAACAACAACTATAAAGAAAATAAAAATCATAAGCATGACTTATCAAGGGTGATAATGCAAATTATTTGCTACACATAAAATTACTTTGTGTTCAGCTTTCCCTGTGGATTTTTTTTTCCTCTTCCTGTATATGTCCATTCAAGGTCCCTTCCCTCTCCCACCACATCAGGTCACCCTTTCTTATCCACAACTCCCCATCCTCTCCCTGGACAGTCCCATGGTCCCACTGATCCAATAAAGCTTAGTTCAGTCTCCCCTCCTGGCATATCCAGTTTTGTTCCCCCTCCCTCAAGAGTGAGTCAGGTGTTCCTATAGGTGTAGTGGGATCTGAAGCGTCAGTCCATGATGTTTCTGATCCCAAGCTGTTGTGGTTTGAAGCTTGGGCTTGCTTAGCTGGATGGAAGTGTGTAGAAAAATGCAAATAGATCCAAGCCTGCCACCCTGCACAAAACTCAAATCCAAGTGGATCAAAGACCTCAACATAAACCCAGCCACTTTGAACTTGATAGAAAAGAAAGTGGGAAATACACTTCTACGAATTGGCACAGGCGACTACTTCCTAAATATAACACCAGTGGCACAGACACTAAGACCAACAATCAATAAGTGGGATCTCCTGAAGCTAAGAAGCTTCTGTAAAGCCAAAGACACTGCCAATAGGACAAAACGACAGCCTACAGAATGGGAAAAGATTTTCACCAACCCTACAAGTGATAGAGGACTGATGTCTAAGATATATAAAGAGCTGAAGAATCTAGAGCCCAAAACCTTGAATAACCAAATCAAAAAATGGGGTACAGATCTAAAAAGGGAATTCTCAGCAGAGGAACTACGAATGGCTGAAAGGCACCTGAAAAAGTGCTCTTCATCTTTAGCCATCAGAGAAATGCAAATCAAAACAACTTTGAGATACCACCTAATACCTGTTAGATTGGCTAAGATAAAAGGCACAGATGACAGCTTATGCTGGAGAGGATGCGGAGCAATGGGAACACTCCTCCATTGTTGGTGGGATTGTAAGCTTGTTCAGCTACTTTGGAATGCAATATGGCAGTTTCTCACAAAATTGAGAATCAATCTCTCCAAGGACCCAGCAATACCACTTCTGCACATTTGCACTCCAAAGGCATTAACTCAACTATGTTCATAGCAGCATTATTTGTAATAGCAAGAACCTGGAAACAACCTAGATGTCCCTCAATTGAAGAATGGATTAACAAACTGTGGTACATCTACACAATGGAATACTACTCAGCAGTAAGAAAAAATGATATCCTAAAATTTGCAGGCAAATGGATGGATTTGGAGAATATCCTCCTGAGTGAGGTATCACAAACCCAGAAACATAAGCAGGGGATGTACTCACTCATTAGTAGTCTCTAAACAAACTAACAAGACATTTGGGATTTCCATGGGAATCAATTCAAGTCTGTTTAGCTTGAGTGTCTTGCCATAGTAACAATCCAAGTAGTTGGAACTTCTTTTGATTTATTTGGGTCTTGAATTTTTCCAGCATGAATGGGCGTTTTTGTAAATGGGGAGATCATCAGAGTGGGTATGAATCTGAGAGGTCTGATAACTGAGTTTGATGGGGTGAATGATGTAAAATAATAAATATATAAATAAAAAGGCAAGCAGAATGCAAAAGAAAAAACTAACTTACTTAAACAATTATTGATACATACATAATGTTAAGAAGTAATATGTAGATTTTCTTTATATACTTTCTCCAGTGGATTTAATATAATTAGAATGTACTTTCAACTGAGATACAGGCACTGTTACATTCCTTTGAACATTCTCAGCTCTCATCAATTTCTCTTGCACTTATTTTCATGTATAGGGCTCATGCAAGGGACATGGTGGAAAGACATTGGTGAAACCAATAAAATCTGGAGGAGGTACAGTGGCTTTTCTTTCTGTATATTAGATCCTATATTTTGTTAGAGATATTCATGTGTTTAAGATTTTTGTATCAAATATCAGATCCACAACAATATTTTGTGATTGTGCAAATTCAGCAAAACACATTCATGAAACTAAGACCCTAGAGAGTCTTCTTTTGAGTGACTTTCTTAATCGTAGATTCTTACTGCTAAGTCAAATATTAATAATTTATTTATCAATGCATTATTGGTAACAATACATATTTATTCAGCAAAAATATTAATAGTGTTCATTACAATGATTTCTTACAGTGTAGAAGATTTTTAGTTTAAGAACCTGCATGTAATTAGAATTACGTAGTGTTTGGTTTAGATATCACAGGTCCCCAGAATGTCCTCGTATGTTGAGTTTTGGTCCCAACTAGTGGAGCCAACCATTCAGACAGAAGTGATTGTAACAGGTGGGCCCTAAGTTCATCAATAAATCAGTCCAGTAGTAGATTGATAATTTTATAGTATCACTGGGAAGTGATGAAAAGCAAGAGATAAGAGATCTAGGTGTAGCATTGAAAAGTGTATTTGGTACATGGGTCTTTCTTCTATCCTCTTGGGCTGCAACCAGGTAAATAGAGTTCTATAATAACTTTCTACCACATTCTTCATATCCTCAGGACAGAAATGACAAAGCTAGCTAAAAAGGCACTATGAACTCTAAAACTGTGAACCAACATAAAGTCCTCTTCCTCTGTTTTCAGAAGCACTTTGTCACAGCAACAAAACCAATAGTTTTTATGTTGATTTGTATTCTTTTTTTTTAATAGCATATTACATTGTGAGATTATTCTGTCTTCTGTTTGCTATTGGAGATTGTATTTTGTTGTGTGAATGTGCTATTTCACATTTTATTTATTCATTGCATTCATTGGTGAACATTGAGGTAGTTTTAAATATGAAGTTAATATTAATATATCCACTATAAATATTTAAGAACATGTATTTTGGTAAGTTAAGTATACAGTTTGAGGTATGTATTCCTAGGAGAGAAACATGTGTTGGAGGCATGCCCTTTATATATCACTTTCATAGTAAGCAGACTGTGAAACAATTTAAAAAATGCAATCACAGATTTGATATAAAGAATAAATCATAATAAAAATTTCCAGAAGATGAGTTGCCAGATACTCTCTTGGAGACAAAATGTACCTGCGGATGTTATCACAGCCAGAGAAAATGACAGTGCTCTTTTGAATATACTCTTGATTCTGAAGAGGGCATCTGATGTATTCACAAAGATCTAGAAGAAAGTCTAATAAAGACCCAAAGGTATACTTCAGAATACTATTTATTAAAGATTTTTAAAGTATAGCTATTTTTTTAAACAAATTTCAGTGAGTGACTTTATGTTGATTTTAATTGTGATTTGAGGGGGAACAGACTCCCTTCAGTGTTTTCGGTGAAAACCTTTTAAAGCCTAGATTCTTTGTTCTAGAAAGATTTAATGTGTTTGATTTCAGACTTATTTAGTGTACTTCTGTAGAAGAAGGTATAACAGTTTTATATCTGATTTTTCAATAGCATATTCCAGAAAAAAATTCTATTAAACTTTTAAAAGGTACAAATTAGGCAACAAGATAAAGTCAAAACAGCAGAAGAATATATTTTTCAATCTCTTGGTTTTATTTCACAGAGTGTAGCCACACTCAATAATTGCCTGTCATGTTTATCTAGCACTATTAAAATCTTTAATGCTACCAGTGAAGTGCCAGATAAGCATTCCCTTGCCTGCTCTGCTAAGACCATTTTTGAGGGCAATTAACATCAAACAATCAGAGGAGATGGAACACTTCAAGCATTTTAAGGCTAAATAAATTGCTGGCAACTTATAGCAATTTATGGTTTCTGAGGAATGCTAAAACACAATAAATGATTTCATGTTTAGGATGTTAAAACTTTTAGCAATTTAAAAACCAACTCTGATACTCAAAAAAAAAAATAAGCTGAGAATTCTGAGCATATGTTTTTGAAGTCTTTATATGTTCTGACTAATTCTTTAGTTAGAAAACAGACAAAATACTAGCAAGCTTCAAGGGGCAACCACAGGACATACTGCCTCTGAAACATATGCAATCACCTCATTCATTTGAATTATGAACATGCGGATAAAGAAGCTGTCAACAATCTTCACAATTAGTAAATTATGTTCCTGAAAGGTGCACTGTAGATGATTAAATAATTCATTTTGAAAGCACATAGTATATATTGGTTAGTGTGATTTACAGCTCTGTGAATGAGTAACTCTAATCCAGTCTCTGAAACATCAGGATTAGTCTAAAAAGAAATCCCCAAAATATCATCTATATAATATATATAACTTCAGCCAAGAACAGTGTAATTTAGCTAGACTTTTATCAGGGACTGGCAAAAACTGAAAACATTATTTTGTAAATTACATATTCCAAACTGGTAATTTGGTAACTTGCAGAAAACCAAACTGTAACATATATATCTAAACTCCAATAAATGTTTTTCTCAAGCTCATATATTTAATAAAATGTTGTTAAATCAACATTGGGTAAGTAACTATCATGGTGGACAGCCTAGGTAGATATGACAAAATGCCATTTTGATTTTATTTGCTTGCTTTAGATATGTATGAAGGCACAGCTCTTCAAAGACTATGTACTTATCCAAATTCTCAGAAAACTTCTGTACCATGTCTACTCAATGACTAAGTATATCCGGATTCTTTTAATTCTATCTATGTACTAACAGAGGAGAGATCTCTATCTAAACTTATACAAGCAGTTCTACGTTTTACAATTGTGATTCAACAAAACAAGTACCAAATAATTCTCTACTTACATCAAAAGGCTCTTATGGGGCTAGGGAGATGGCCCTTCAGAGGGAGTTCTTGCCTCTAGACTTGAAGACCACATGATGGAGGAAGAGAACCCACTCCTACAAGCCATCTTTGACTTCCATAAATGTTGTGGCACATGTGTTCCCTCACAACCAATCAATCAATCAATCAATCAAAACGCAACTTGGCAGTCACCTATCTTATCATTTCCTACAGTTCATATTAGGTCCCTTTGCTCTTTTGACTAATGAGAGGTCTAAGGTTAACAGAAAGAGGGTTAAAATACAGTGGCAGAAACTACCAGGAGATTTTTTTTTCTACTCTTGTTTATTATTGAACATAGTGAATTGTTCTCAGCTGTTAAATTTATTCTAAGCAGTACAACATGTTCATGCCCAAACCAGAAGCCAAATCCAAACAAACACAGAAAATATTAAAGAGTACACTGGACAGTAGAGTTTGGGAAGCTCTGGAGGACCATGGTTCCATTTTAATCAGGGAAGTAAGATGAGATATGAAGATGTGCCAGAGTCATCAGAGAGGAGAGCAGCTCAGTTGAGAAAATACCGCCACATGATTCGGAAGTTAGCAAGCCTGTGTGGCATTTTTTTCATTAATGATTCATGGAGGAGGCTCTAGTCTATTGTGAGTGTTGCCATCGCAGGGCTGATGCTCCTGGGTTCTATAGGAAAGCAGGCTGAGTAAGTCATGGAACTAAAGCCAGTAAGCAGCATTCTCATGGCCTCTGCATCAGCTCCTGCCTCCAGGCCCCTGTCTTGACTTCCTCTTGTTGTTGTTGCTCCGTTTGTTTATTTTTGACAGAGGGTTTCTCTGTGTAGTCACTCTAGCTCTCCTGGAGCTCATGGTTTGTACACCAGGATAACCTGGAACTCAGAGATCCACTTGCCTCTGCCTCGAGAGTGCTGGGATTAAAGGCCTGTGTCTTCATCACCTGACTTCCTTTGATGATGAACTATGCTGTGGAAGTAAGGCGAATAAACCCTTTCCTCCCAAAGTTGCTTTGGTCATGGTGTTTCCTCATGGCAATAACTAAGCCTTAACTAAGACAGAGGAACAAGAATACTCGGCTAAACTGCAAAAACAGTTGTTTTCTGGTCACATGTGACATGAGCTGTAGCTATAGGGAATTCCCCAAGTCTATCAATCTTTACCTCTAGGATGGGGTCACAGGGAGTCCTGGAGGTACAGAGCTGAGTTCATAGTTGACTTTAATCAGCACCTACACAATCTCAACTTTGAGGGGACAGAAAGCAAATCTTAAAAAGGAAAACAAAGAAAGTAAACTATGTGATCTATAAAACACACATCACATGGCAGTGGAGCTTAAAAAGGTACTGGGTCAAGACTATTGAATTCTCAAAGGAATGTGTGGCTAATACCTTCAAAGACAATTTGTGCCCTGTTTACAAACAGAACATCACATAACCTGAAGTTCTCTCTTCTCCAGCAGAAATGAAACACTTACCCTTTCAATGCTTTGACAGATATATTGTCAGTTTTGATGGATATATAGACTTACGTTGTTTTTCTAATTTTTAGAGTTCATATCTCTATAAAGAATGCTATAGTAAAATGTAAAAGATGTATTAGGGCATAAAACTTGATTATCTCCCAAAATGGGTAACAGAAATTTCCTTTAACAAGTCCTGCTATCATAAACATTAAAAGTTTCCATGACTGATTATTAATGAATGGACATATGGAGGTATGGATTATGTTGCATGTAACAGGGAATCCATTTAAGGTTCTGGAAGGCAGTTACTCTCTGTCAGCTCCTGATTCCTCCCTATCTCCAACATTTTGAGACAGGTTTGATTCAGGATAGTGCACCTCAGACTGTGAATGTGTAGCAGATGCCACCTGTGATCCTGTTGAGACGCAGCTTCTGACTCTATGTGTTTGCAAAGAAAGATATTTAATTATTTGTACAGCTGAGATTTAGATCAATATTCAAATAACAGGGCATCTAATACCTCTAATACATTTGTTTTTTAAAAAAATGAATTCCTGAAGCACAACTGTGCCATTGGATCCTATTTTGTTCACAGTGTGTTTGATTCTATAACTGTACAAGTCATAACAATGACTATGAATCAAATCATGAACCCTAAAATATTAGTTATCTTACCCTTTAGAAAGATATTTGCTTAGAAGTAATCTAACATAATATCTAATTATTGTGTTTCCCTATGGTTTGTCTGTTGTGCAGCTCTTTGATAATTTCAAGGCTGTATTTCATGTTCAGGTCATAGGAGAATTCCACATACTAAGTGATGAGATTTGTGAAAAAAATCCCAGTAAACTCTTTTGTTTACTTGGTACTAAGATATTTGTCATTACATGCATAATTCACTTCAACCTTAGGCTAGTTACTGGTACTGCATTATGGTTTAAAACCATAATTTTTTTAAACTGACTATTCAAAATAGCAAGTCCAATTTTCTTGAAGGTAAATTTAAAAAGAATTTTCTAGAAGGAATGATGTAACTTGGAGACATTAAGACTTGGGATCTCTGGAAATGTTTTGCACTTTAGCTTTCCACATATAAAACCAATCTCTCAGGGAAAACAGAATAGTGTCTCCTTATTTTCACAGAAAATGTGAAGAAAATGAGCCCAATATCTCAAACTCCCAATTACATTTGTAAACACTGCTTGGAAAATTCAAGATATGGTTACTTACAGAAACCAGGAATTAAGCTGATATACAGCCATACTATTTTGAACAATAAAAAGTTAATAGTAAAAGAACTTTTTATTATAGGGGTGTTGTTGATCTAATTGAGTAGGATGGCTGTATGACTACTATTTTTCTCCCATTTATTGGGCAGATTGGAACCTGAACAACTGATCAGAGTCATATAGACATTTTATAGTATGTATAGGTCTTATTTGTTCTAAAGATCACAATAGTTTTCAAGATCCATTTGGTTATCTTTCAGAAATGTGCTGCATAGGGATGGCAACTAAAAAACCGAAAATGCTATAGTGCTAAGCACACCAGAAACCAACTCTTTTTATGTTGAAAAATTTTCTCTAGTATTTTATTCATTCATACATTCTGCAAATATTTATTATGCATTAACTCTTCTAGAAGTTAAGACTATATCAGTGAGTACAATTGTCTCAAGTGCCCCTAGCAAATCATGTTGATATCAAACACCTCAAAATATGCATGGAAGATGAAAACACATATAATAAGTGTAACATGTAAATTATATAGTATGTTTATAGGTTGATACATACTTTATAAGTACCAAATGTAGAACAAAATGTGGGATTTTAGAGTGCTGTGTCAGTTTAGAAGTTGTGTATTAAAGTTTTAACACTTATACTAGACTAAAAATCTTGCATATATTCCTTGAATAAGTCAAGTTATCATTGAGATTCTTTAAAATATTAGGGCTAACTATAATAATAGTTTTAAATTTCATAATGGAAAGAATAGAAACTTTTTAAATCTTACACTACACATTGAAGTCTGATGTTATTAAAAAACAAAGGTTTACATGGACTGAACAGAAACCATTATGTAAGATCTGATTGTAGGCATATAATTGTAGCATTAGCCTAGAATTTATCATTATGAGAAAGCCTAAGCTATGGTAATAAAACTGTGCCCCAAGTTTAAGAAATTAAAAAAAGGTAGCCACATGGGAAATAGTCTAAAATAACATACAATTAAACTGGGCAAAGTCAAATTGCATAACATTGTAATTACTTATAAGTCACAGATGATGGACAGCAGTGATTAAACAGGACTGCCCCAAGGCAAGTGAGAAATGAGTAAAAGATTAATATCATTGCACTTCATACACAAAGGGGTCAGCTTTATGCTTAAATTGAAGCAGAAAGATAGTTTTTCTCCAATGTACATAAAACTCCACATCCATCATCCCTCTAGCACATTGACTTGACTGTGAGAAGGTAGAGAGCAGTGCAAAGCATGCCAAGAACGGTGCGGCCAACTTTAGCATTTCATAAACTATCAGAACTGACAACATGCCACAGACAAGTAATTGTAAAAACAGAAATCTGTCAACAGAAATGAAATTCCTCTGGCCTTTCCTTAGAATCAGTGTTAGAAATGTTAAGATATTTCATTGAATGCCCATTATAAATGAAATGATATTAAAAAAGACGAGGACGATGACAGGAACACTATCATTGTTAAAGATGACAGGGATACTGAAGAACTTGGATGGAATGGTTTTCTTGGTGAAGGGTTCTTTTTAGATGCTTTCACATTCCTCGTGATATTCTTTTACTGTGTGTACCTTCCCTGGAATATAGAGCTGCAATCTCTATGCCTGCACTTGATCACACTAAGGTAAGAAGTTTGCCTTTGACTAGTTTCAATGACATTTCTGTTTTTAATTTTTTAATTACGTGGCTTAGTTACATTTATTAGCTGGCAAATGTGGTAGTAATATAATTTGCAAAAAATTGTTTTCTAGGCACTGGAAATGTATGTAGCTCTGGTGAATTGCCTACCGAGCATGTCCAAAGTTTTGCCTTTGATCTCAGCCACCTCAAAAAAATTAAAGATTTTCTTTCCAACCCCAAAATATGATTATTGAAGTTCTCATGTATCTCATTAGTAGACCAGAGAGGAAGCAGACTATGTGAAAGCTCAAGATAATATTCAAAACAAATTATCTCATTAATAAGTACACTGAAGAAATGAAATTTGAGCAAATACTTATATTCTGCACTACAAAAGAAGCTCAATTTAAATAATTTTTCAGTTTTATATTGACTATTTAAAACTTTATTCATTATCATCTAAAAATAGAAAATGTACCTATATTTTTTGACTCTAATTGATAACACTTTTGTTATTTGATGCAGAGTAAAATTGTGTTAATTTTACAGATATTTTAAGAGTTTAAGTCTATTTGCTTATAGATATTACTCAAATGCTGAGAGATCTTTGATTTAGCAATGCCCGTGTACTAACTTGAAGATACTTATATCTATAACTTCAGCTTTGTGAACTCTTCAGGGTTTAAAAAACAAGAACTATGATACAAAGGTAAAGGGCAAGTTTTTCAGATGCTCTTTTGCTGGAAATGGCTTAAGGGACTCAATGAAATATGTCAGCATTATACTTTGAAGGTTTTTAAATGTGAACCGGCACTATTAGTTGGCATTGTCTCTGAACCTTATAATAAAACTGGACCTGCCTTGTTTCAACCACAGAAGTTATTTCAGCAAGGTTGGAGGGTAACTGTTGTGTACTAGCTTCTAGCAATTCAATTAATTCTTTCTTGGCCAGTTCTATAACAAGGTAGGACATCACTGTCTAACTTTTGCAAATACATTTCATCTCTGAGTTAGGCTAACACACTTTAAAATGGCTTAATTCCATTAAAAAGCAGATTTTTTAAGGTTAAAAAATAGTGGTACTATATTGGCTATTTACAAATTTTTGGCAGCTCAGTATTGTTCTTGTGACAAATACAAAGCACAGCCACTGGGTAACATTACAAAATTAAGGTGGGCATAGTTTTCTAGAGGTATTTATGTGTGTGTTTCCTGTCTCCCCCCGCCCCCACATGCACGATGGGCAGATCTTTGAGAGTTAGCATTCCCTCTCTGTTACTTTAATGACATTCTGGTCATATTGCAATTTTCGCCAGATTCATTGTTCAAAGTCTCCCTGATTTAAAACTTCAATCTCCTTGTATTCGAGACTTCTCTCTTTTCATTCCCTTTCTGTTCACACACCAGTTATGGATTGCTGAGTCTGTTGAATGAACAGAGAATATGTCCCAAAGAAATTTTCTCTAGCTATTCTTGCCTTCCCGCTTAATAATGTGAGACTCATAATGTTGATTTCAACCAATTTGGGACTAATCTACCAACTCTGAGTCACTAGACGGTGCTGCTTTATGTCCTGTTATACACACAAGGTGGACGGTTAGGTGCCTAACCCATTGTTGCACACGCTTCTGCCAGCTTTTCCTTTACTCTCTAAGATACATCCAATACCAACGAGCAATGTGAGCACGGCAGTAATACAAGGTTACCATGGCTGTTGCATCGAGATGTTTCCACGAGTCTGCCATTCTGATCATAACATGCCATTGCTTGGTAACGGTATCCTTGTCCACATTCCTTGCTGTCTCCTTGGACCTTCATCCCCAACAGCACGTCAGCCTTCCCTTCTGGTAAAATACAGTCGGACCAGTTTCCCACGGGCTGGGCATTGTATTTATCACACGGACAATACTGAGTCTCAATCAGAGGGTACAAATGGGAGTTTTTACATTTTTCCTTCTTTTTACTTTTTCCTGCAGAAGAGAATTATGTTGGAAAATAGTATTATTAATTTCTAGCATCCTTACATTTTTCACATTCTTATACTTCTGTTCTCTGCTTTTGATTCTATTCAATAGTAGCCTATAAATAAATGATATATTTTTTCATTTCTAAATGCTTTCTAAATAAATTTTTGCTGATATTGGGTGCTTTGGAATTTGCACAGTGGAACTTTTCTTACTTTTTCACTTAAAAATAGTTCACTTTGCATAAAGGATTGTAGATTTTCACACTCTTTGAAATGACTGAAATCCTTATGTTTGTACTGACTCAGGAGATTGTAGCAACTGCAGAACCTATTCTTTTTAAAATATGCAAAAATACAAGAGACAGAGAAATAGACAACTCATTGGGTTGAATTCTTTTTTGCTGATTACAAATAGGTGACAGAGTTACAAGGGATTATAATCAGAAATGGAGATTCAAGGCTTATTTCTTGGCCTATTATTTTGTGTCTTTCAAAAATTATGAACAGTAGTCATCTTAACATACTTGATGATTAATACAGACAATACCAGTAGTACTCCAAAAGCAGACTGGGATATCAGAATATAACATTCCAAATGTTTTATATCAAAAGAAACTGTCTCTTAAAATTCTCCTATATTAGTTATACATGTACTTTAAAATTATATTTATGTTAGTCATATCATACAAAAAGTCCATGATATATAATGATTATGTAAAATATGATTTAAGTACATTATGAGATTTAATTATATATTTATTTCTAATTTACACACACTTCAGTCTTCATTCTACTTTGGTTCATGTTATAATTTGACAACTTTAACAGTCTATATTTTTGTTTTTTGTTTTTCTTTTTTTGCCCCTGACCTATGTTCAAATGCACCCAGTTTCAGTGTAGTGCCATGTCTTCTAAGCTGTTAGCTATGTCACTGCTTTTTATCATTTTTAAAGCCATTATAACAGTATTTAAATGTAGCTTTCAGACATAGAATTAATGCTGCCTTTCTCATTGCAGGAAATAAACTTTGGGCTGAAGCTGTGGCTACAAGAACAGTCTGAGATGATAAAGGATGTAGGAGTCCTTACTCCTTGCTCCAGGCACTTCCAACTTTCTGGGCTACGCACTAAAGGTGCATGCTTAAACAACATTTTGTTATGTTTTACATAGGGAATTAGGACACCTTTTCTTTCTTCTTAAATGATGTGCTTTAATCATTGTTAGCTTGCATTAAAATACACACCCCAATGTACTGAAATATTTAGTTAAGCCATAGTAACAATAAGGGTTTTCAAGTACACTGTTAGAATGCTCTTGATTTGAGTTTTATTGTATTTTTCTGTCATGCTAAGAGTTACCTTTAGCATCACAATTATTCTTACCAACAATAGCACGTTTTCTGGTCCTAACTGCACCACAGTCTCCATTGCATGAAGAAAACTTGGACCAGCTGGTAAATTGACAGTCATCTTGGCAGGGGATCTGGCAAACTTGGGTCAGGGCTGGCACAGGGCCTGCATACTGGAGGCACTCCTGGACGGTAGCCTGCCCTCCATCTTGCTTTCGACAAGTAATGGCTAAAAAAAAGCATGTGCTTAATTACTCCACAATTTAAAAATTAAAAGCATTTTCACAAAGGAATCCTCTTCTAATTCCCAGTGTACAGTAAAAAATCTGGTTAGAATGTTTCCAAGAATCACAGTAATAATAAAAGTGTGTGTGTGTGTGTGTGTGTGTGTGTGTGTGTGTGTGTGTGTGAGAGAGAGAGAGAGAGAGAGAGAGAGAGAGAGAGAGAGAGAGAGACAGAGACAGAGAGAGTGATAGAGAGAGAGAGAGAGAGAGAGGGAGGCAGGGAGAGAGGGAAGAGAGAGAGGTGTACTCTTGAGTGCACATATGGAAGTCAGAGTTTGACATTGAGTTCTCTCTCTCTCTCTCTCTCTCTCTCTCTCTCTCTCTCTCCATAGTTTTGAGACAGTGTCTCTCACAGAACCTGAGGTCAACCATTGTTGAGACTGGCTAGCCTAGAAGCCCTGAGCAACCTTTGACATTTGCCTTCTTGTGTTTTATTATAGTCATACTCTACTGTACCCTGCTTTATGTGTGTGCTGGGAATCACGCTAAGATCATCAGATCATCATGCTTGTACAATATGCACTTTAGTCACTAAGCCATTTCCCAAACCCTTGTATGTTCTTTAAAGAACAAATAGCCTTCATTGGCTAATGTGGCACAGAAAAACCTTACTAATACACACACACACACACACACACATACACACACACACACATACACACACACACACACAGAGAGACAATGAAATTTAGCAAATTATACTAGAGCCTATAAATGATTTAAATTCATTTTACATATGGGTTAGACTTAAAAAATAATTTTAGAAGATAAATCATAGATCTATTCTAGTTTGAATTGAACATGGAATATTGTACCACAGTGCTAGAAGCAAATCAGATGTCTCCAATGTTGTTTTAGGACATCAATCAATCTATAAAGTCTAAGGTCTCAGTGAATGCCCATGGGTTAGTAAATTTTGGTAGGAGAGCATACTTATACAGTTTCTCTTACAGTCATCTTAGCATAGACATCACCATTTTTTACCACATTGAGAGTGTACCGGGGTGTCTTTTGAGTGACTCATAGGAGGTAGTATCAAAGTTTTCCATCAATTCTGATATGAAGTTCATCACACTGCAAAAATATTAACTGAACTTAAAAATAAATTTGGAAACAGGCTTAAAGTAGCATATCACTAGAAGAATTCTTTTGGTCACGTAGGGACTTTAACAATGATCAAACAATTTTAATTCATACAGTTATTTCCTTTAAGATACTGTTCCAGTGATTATTTAAAGCAAGAAATAGATTTATTAGATAAAACATAGACAACATTGATTTTTATGTAACAAATCTTAAAGAAAAAGATCAAATGAAATGATATTTACAGTCTCCTTCATCCCCCTACCTTTTACTTTATAAATTATATTAAAAAAAACATCCATTCAGTCATTTGTCAAAGAAACATTAAACTTTGGTCCTGAATTGAAATCCTCATTACATTACCTAAAATAGCCTTATTCACTCTGATGGCTTTTTCAGGTATAAGCTGAAGGCTGAAAATATCCCTTTTCTCTATCTTTCTTAAGATTCCATTATCATAAAATTAAAGAGGATGACAGGTTGACCTGAATTACTGCTGGAACACAGGTGTCCCCAGATTAGGTCATAGCCTCTGCACATGTGAACTGAGACCTAAGTGAACAATGCATGTTGTGCAATGGGCATGTCAAGTGAAGTAATGTGGGATGTCTTTCTGTATGCTATAAATTATCACTGGATAATAAAAGAATAAAAGATGGCCTTTGGTAAGGCATCTTAGAAGTAGGTAGGAAATTCGAGTATAGATAACGGGGAAGGAAGGCAAAGTCAGAAAGATGCCAGCAGACTCAGAGGAAAGAAGACCAGAATGCCACTCTGAGAAAAGGTACTAAGCCATGTGACTAAACAAGGAAAGAATAATGGGTTGAGTTAAGATGCAAGAGCTAGCTAGCAATATGCCTAAGCCATAGGCCAAGCGGCATGTAATTACTATAAGACTGTGTGATTATTTGAGTTTAAGTGGCAGCAGGGCTGCTGACAGGTCCAAACTTCAAGGCTAGACTAGAGTGGACAGGCCAGAAATTTCTACTACAAGAAATTAGCTGACAGTTGAAGAAAGAGAAGTTATTTCCTACAAGATGAGCACATTGTGGGACAAATCCATAGAAGGTCATTTTGTGTTGCAAGAGTAGTTACATGCTTTGATAGAGTCTCATTCACATTCTCAAGCTTTGTAGAACTGATTTGTATAAAAAGAACATAGGTCCTTGAATTGGGAAGTCATAATACTTGTAACAGTGGGCATTGTGTAAACCAGGTCATAACAAAAAGTCACTTTCAGCACTTTTGGAGAGGCTGACATGGTCCTGTGTTTATCACAGAAGTCTAAGGTAGCAGTTGTGCCAGGAGGCAAAGTGGAATAAACTGCTTAGCCTTTGGAATAGAGCTTTCTTACTAAACTCAAATGTTTTTCTTTCATTGGCTAAGGACCATTTCTAGAGTGTTCAAGTCTTTTGTAGCTCTGATGACTTTAATTTATTGGCTGGATGAAAACTGCTCTAGTAGGTAATGTAGTATAGCCTGCAGCAGAAGCATCTGGAATGCTATTCACCACCATGACTCTTGAACTCATCCAAGATGTGTCTGTACTGAGGTCAAGAAATAAGTTCTTTTTAAAGCTTCTAGGTGTTCAAGGCACAAGAGTTCTTGCTGAGACTAGCGGGTAAAATGGAAGCTTCTCTGATACTCAGTCATCCTTGCACTCTGTCAAGTTGTGGAAAACACTGGAGTGTGGATTTGGGGCTCTAAATGAGCTATTGTTCTCTCCAGAAGGTGTTAAGGGGACTTGTACAGGGATAGATCATAGTGAGCATCCATTTATTTTGAAGGTAAGCCATCTGTAGCATAGAAGAGGTTTAATGTTCTGATGGAGTTTTAGATTTCTCTATACTTCTGCCATTTGCATTTAGGACCAACCATTTATATATCATAAAGTCAGTGAGTTTCCATAGTCTATTGGCAAAGTTGTACCCAAGATACTCAAAAGAAATACTTGAGAAACAAAAATATTTGACATTTTACTATCTAGGATATGTAGAACCTCCAAGAATGATTACTTTGGAATATAAGATGTATGACCATATTAGAATTCTTAGCTCTGGAGATGGCTATAGTATTTGCAACTAAAATTAAGAATCATAAAAGTAAAGTTAGGGATCTTTGAAATGATATGATATCTGTCTACTTAACTAGCATGCCTCTCTGAAATGGAGATCCAAATATAAAGTTAATAAAGTTGGTTTGGGTTCTCCATGAGAATCTTAGGCTTTCCCTTTCTCAAATCTTATTTCAGAATGACTCCATGTATCATCACATTGTGATGTAAGAAAGAAAATTAAATTAACTCCACTACTAATGAATATAATAAATATATAAATATAATATATAAATAAATTCACACATTGATAAATATACAATTCACAAAAATCAAAAGGTTCTTCCCCATTCTTAGGCATGGCATAAAATCTTGTTAGCACTCACTATAGCTAGCTGAAATGAAAAACAAATGTGTGAAATTCCCATATTTGTTCTCAGAAAACCTCTCAGCACTCCACTTCCCTTATCTGAGGTTTTCAACAGTGTACTTTTGGAATGAATCATACAATGTTATCCAAGCAAGAGCAAGAAGACAGTTTGTACAATATATTGAAAATTTATCATACATCTTAGCCCGTTTGTATTCTAACTTAGAGGAAACATGACAATTCAAACATAGAAATGCAATCTAAAATGAACTTCCTGCTACTGAGTGAGGAAAATATAAATGTTTGGAAAGGAAACCATCTGGTCTCTCAATTTTGTAAACCTTAAAAATCATTTGTGAGCTATTGAAAGCAGGGTGGTTTTAATTATGCCATAAGCAGCTTGTACCAACTTGGTTTCCTGGCATTTTAGAATGATACACAGACTCAAGCAGTTGTGATTGTATTTGCATCTGTCATCATTAATAATAATTATGGATGTTCTCCTTTGTGTAGGGGCCTTATTAGCAAAATGGGTCAAAACAATGCTATCCTAGGAGGAGTGGCTTATAAAAGCTTCTTGGGGAGTTTAGTTATTATCAAAATAGTTACTAATAATACAGCTAACAGTATGTTGACCATATATATTCATTTCAGTTATGAAATATAAACTTATAGGTATCATAGCAAGTTTTATATGTCAAAGAATTAAATGGCTCTAGCTGGATAAAAGCATGAGAGACACACATATGAATAACTATGAACTAAAGATGAATAACCTGAGGCAAGTATAGTCCAAAAAGAGTCAGGAAATACTATAAACAAAAATAAGGTCAATTTCTTCAGAAAATAAAATGCTATAAGGAAAAGAATCCAAACTGGAATTAAATCAAAGTAATTAATGAAGATACACCAATCAAAGAAAAGTTGTAGACCTTAGAGGAGCTAATATGTCAGAACAGCATGTTATGAACATGTTTTTTATGAGTGCACATAGCGTGTGTGTATGTGTGTGTGTGTGTGTGTGTGTGTGTGTGTGTATGTCTCTCTGTGTTTTCCTGTGGGAATGCTTATGTATGTGAACATAGGCATGCACATGTCAGTGTGCATACATAGAGTTCAGAAAACACCCTCAGATTGATCTGTAGATTCTCGAAGTCAACCCAGGTTTATGTTTCTCACAGATGTCTGTATCAGCCTACATGGCCTGTAAACTTCCAGAGATTCTACTACTTGTGCCTCCCATCTCAATGTTGCTGCTTAGAATTGCAGAATATGCTATTCTGGTCAGCTTTACATGGGTTAGAGGTGGAAACACTCAGGTCCTGTACTTGTGTGGCAAGTGACTTATGTACTAATCCATCTCCTCAGCCTGAGAATGTAGACATTCTTGAGACAATAGGGGAAAATTAGAAATGGTCTAAAGATTAAGTAATTAAATATTACTATGTTTGAAGTGATAGTATCATTTTTATGTTAGAAAAGAATGAAGTATCTATAGGAAATAAGTACGTTTTCCAGGCATTGCTTTAAAATACTCGAGTATGCAGGGAGTGATGAATGACTAAGATGGCAACATGTCAAAACCTGAAGTGCTGAATAAATGATATCCACACTGAATGTTTACTCCAGTCTCCTCATGTTTGTGTATTACTAAAACATTTCCTAAATTTAAGTATTGAAGTCTAATAAAATGAATAACCAATTTCAGAATATTTTTGCATGAGTTTACTTGTAAACTATGGTTTAGTTTTATTTTATTTTTAAATTAAGTGATGTGTGTTTACATGTAGGAGCATGCTGTCCAGAGAGGCCATAAGAGGGGGTTGGATCCCTTGGAGCTAGATTTG
Organism: Sigmodon hispidus; assembly: GCA_004025045.1. Taxonomy (NCBI): domain Eukaryota; kingdom Metazoa; phylum Chordata; class Mammalia; order Rodentia; family Cricetidae; genus Sigmodon; species Sigmodon hispidus. Next base: position 4,637 of record PVIH01019241.1, on the reverse strand, counting down.
GCCTGATAATGATGCTGGGATCTTAATCAAAGTTTTCTGCAAAAGTGGTAGAAGCCAGGAAAGAGTAGTAGCACACAATTTTAATTGCAATACTCAGGAGATAGACACAGGCTCATCTTTGTGAATTCAAGGCCAGCTTGGGCTACATAGTGAATTCCTGACTAGCCAGGGCTATACAAAAGTATCCTGAAAGAAAACATAAACAAATAACAAAAACTAAAATAAAAAATCTCACACCAAACAAAGATACCTGCAGCAGCCCATGCTTTTAACTAATAAGCTATCAGTTTCTGAAACTTTTAAATAGAAAAATACCAAAGGTTCACAGAATGAGAGGAAATATGAAATATTACTGTGAGTGAAGAATAGGTGGGGGTGGGTACATCCTGATATGAGTATCAGTTTGAAGTTACTGACAGAACTTGGAGTGAGTACACTTAACAACACAATAGTGTCTCTATTCATTTTCATTTTCTTTTTTTTTAAACTTTAGCTTTATTTATTTATTTATTTATTTGCCTTGGTGTTTTGCCTGGAACTGGAACTACAGACAGTTGTTAGCTGCCATGTGGGTGCTGGGAATCGAACCCGGGTCCTCTGGAAGAGCAGATGGTGCTCTTAACCGCTGAGCCATCTCTCCAGCCCAAATGGCAGCATAAGCTTACATACTGCAAAGTAATACATTGAGTAATACTTGAATTCCCCACTTTCATGCAACATGAAAAACAGAGGAGTTTTCATTTTCATTTTCTTAAAGACATAGAAACTCCTCTGTTTTTCATGTTGCATGAAAGTGGGGAATTCAAGTATTACTCAATGTATTACTTTGCAGTATGTAAGCTTATGCTGCCATTTTGCTTAAATAGTCAAAGGGAAATAAATTCCGAAATCTAAAATGTGCACACAGTTCATTACAGGAAGCAGAATCTATACCTTGATGTAATGAAAGCTGTTGAATTATGTGTAACAAAGAGGTCAAGGAGCTTTGAAATATTATTTACTAAATTGAGTGGAACAAACATTTTGTACCCCTGTCACAATGGTGTCTGGGTGACATTCCACATAATATATACATAACTGGTAAGTTGATTGGATGAATTATTTTGCCATAGTTTTATGAACAAATGAAAACAGTGAGATGAAACCATATAAAAGTGAATAAAAAGGGCTTAGCATGAATAGGAGCTTGTTACCAGGAGAACTAATTGTGCTTAGATCCAGCACATAAATAATGCAAGAGCACCTCAGTTGTTTCCTAGATAGATATAATGATCCTTGTTCTTCATTGTAGCAAAGAAATTTTCACTGACATAATTGCTAAATTACTCCTCCAAATTACAATCTGTGAATACAAACCTGTCTCAATGGGAAAGAAAAACATACTTCTTTTAAAAATTCCTCTTAACTCAACATAAACCCAGCTACACTGAACTTGATAGAAAACAAAGTGGGAAATTCCCTCCAACACACTGGCATACTTCCTAAATATAACACCAGTAACACAAACACTAAGAACAACAATCAATAAGTGGAACATCCTGAAACTGAGAAGCTTCTGTAAGGCCAAGGATACAGTCAATAAGACAAATCAACAGCCTACAGAATGGGAAAAGATTTTTACCAATCCTACAATTGACAGAGGATTGATCTCTAAAATATATAGGTAACTAAAAAAACTAGAGCCCAAAACCCTTAAAATCAAATTAAAAAATGAGGTTCAGAAATAAAAAGGGACTTCTCAGCAGAAGAATTACGAATGGCTGAAAGGCACATGAAAAAAGTGCTCAACATCTTTAGCCATCAGAGAAATGCAAATCAAAACAACTTTGAGATACCACCTTACACCTGTCAGAATGGCCAATATTAAAAACACAGTTGACAGCCTATGCTGGAGAGGATGTGGAGCAAGGGGAAAACTCCTCCATTGTTGGTGGGAGTGTAAATTTGTTCAACCACTTTGGAATGCAGTATGGCAGTTTCTCAGAAAACTGGGAATCATTCTCCCCAAGGATCCAGCAATACCACTCTTAGGCATATACCCTAAAAATGCACATTCGTACCCCAAAGGCATTAGCTCAACTATGTTCATAGCAACATTATTCGTAATAGCAAGAACCTGGAAAGAACCTAGATGTCCCTCAACTGAGAAATAGACTAGCCAGCTGTGGTACACCTATACAATGGAGTACTACTCATCAGTAAGAAAAAATGATACTCTAAAATTTGCAGCCAAATGGATGGATGTGGAAAATATCATCCTGAGCAAGGTATCACAATTCCAGAAAGATAAGCAGGGGATGTACTCACTCATTAGTGGACTTTAAAAAAAAAATATAAAAAGAGAGAGATGTCATTGTACACAAGAACTCAAGGCGAGAACATAGCTAAGTGTCACAATGCCTCACTTCTGCATTGATGGCTTCTGACAGAGGGGTGGGAAAGAAAAGACTTGTTTTCTTTAAGGGTCTGGCAACAGGGAGATTAATTATGCTCCTGTAAGCAAATAAACAGCATGAATGGGCAGTTTTGTAAATGGGGAGATCATAAGAGTGGGCATGATACTAGGAGGTCCTATATCTGCGTTTGATGGGGTACATGATGTAAAAACACCAAATAATAAATATATATGAAAAATTCCCCTTAAATAGTTTCTAATGTTCACTGTGTCATTGATGAACATAATATGTGTGAATATATTCATGCCTCTTTCTAGAAAATAAACACCAGCTTCCAGAAGAGTAGCTCAGATCAAGGTCAGCTAGACCGTAGTGGAATGTCTGAGGGTTTAGCTTAGGTGACATGTGGAACATCCAGGAGCAATCATGCCCACATGGTGGTACCATGTGTATTTTATGAACTGCTGTTTAAAAAATGGCAAATAATGGCAAACAGTTGATAACAAGAGTCTTGAAAGAATTTGAAACTGAGTCAGGATGTCCACGTCAACTAAGATGCTGAGATTCATAGAAAATCAGGAGAAAGCACTTGAAATGGAAATTACTATAAAATCTTTGAATAACAGTTATAGATGTGAAAAGTAAAGAACTTAGGAACTAAATAATTAGTACAATCACTCAAAGAAGGTTTTAACACATTAAGTTTTTTTTTTAAGTAACAATTATTGCAGGAATCTTAATTGGTCTTATAATAAAATCTCAGAGCCAGATATTGGGAGAAATGTTTAAAGGTCAGAGAAAGAGAGGAACAGGCCACTAGAGAAGCTTCTTACTACTACTGAATCCTTAGGCAGAAAGGAGAAGACCCTGTCTCCATGAATTCTCAGACTAAATGCCTCTACATCTTCATTGCTATGGAAAGGGAAGGGAGAGGCAGAACCCCTATCTTCTCCAACCTTATATTCCTTTCTTTGCCCAGCCATATCACATCCTGTCTCAAGCATCCTAGTGCTGGGATTATTGGTGTGTGTCACCCCTTAATCATGTATAATCCAGGGTGGTCTTGAACTCACAATGATTCAGAAGACGGGTTGGATCTTTGCCTCCCAAGTGCTAAGATTAATGGTGTGTGCTGCCACTGCCTGATCGCTATTGCTATGTGCCTTGTTCTGGCCTCTGATCTTCATGCAAGCTTTATTTCTTAGAGGATAGACAAAAGATCACCACGAAGGTTCTCTTTTTTTGTTTAGTTATTTTCTGCTTATATTTTCCTGGTTTAATTGAATTCTGTCTGTAAATGAACAGAGTAATATATATTGCTGAAGTATACTGTCTCAGATGTTTGCTCTGCTCTGAACTTCAATAATACCTTTAAAATACAATATTTTTTAATGGATAAAAATGGAGAACTGTAGGTGAAGGATAAGGCTCAATACATTGAAGTCCAAGATTTAAGCACACTTGTTTATAAAAATCAACATACAGTGCAGTTAAATATTTCTATCTCACATTCTACAAATTATTTAGATTTAATTTTGATTATATAATGTATCCCTGATAGGAGATATCATAGCGACCAACATGGTTATCGAACTAAAACAATTTTGAGATTATTTATACAAAAGCTGTACATTTAAGTTTTATGACTTTTATACAATCCTCTTTCACTAATGTGTAACTAATAACAAAACCCAGAATTACAGATTTATATTTAAATATCAGAAGCTGATATTTTTCTTTGTACCTCTGATCTGTGTCGCAGACACTGTGTTCCCATCCATGACCCTCTAGGAGGTCATATTTTAGATTATGAAATCCTGTCAGCCCAGGTTGGGGTAAGAGGGCTCAGCCTTCCACTTGCTTTCATGTCTAGAGTCTGAATCCCTAGTCTAGTGTGTGTCATCTCTGGCTTCAGGTATACTAGTACTCGACTGAGATTGTCCAACAGTAAGGAATAGTAATCTTGACTGTTCCTCAGACTTTCTGGTTTCTTAGAAACCACTGGTCTTCAAAGACTAATCTCTCTGACAGGTTTGAAAGGAGGATTTGGCCAGAAGTGGAGACTGATCTAAGCATTACTGGGTCAGTGGGACCATGGGACTGTCTGCTCCCTGCCCAGGGAGGGGATGGGGAGTTGCAGAGGAAAAAAATGACCAGATGTGTTGGGAGGGGGAAGAGACCTTGAATAAGGATATACAGGGATAAAAAAAAAATTCAGAGGGAAAGATGAACACAAAGAAA
>PVIH01019240.1:0-36003 GCA_004025045.1 Sigmodon hispidus | reverse complement strand
TAAGCAATAGTCTACAGATTAAGCAAGCTGTATTCCTGTATATATACATACCCATATATGTTATAAAAGGTAAGGAGAAAGAGGCCATGAGTTTGAAACAGAGTAAAGAAGATTTTTGAATGTTTGAAGTGAGGAAACGGGAGGGGAACAATTATATTGTAATCTCAACAAAATAAAAGAGGTGCTTTTTAAACAAAAATTCAAAACTGCCTCTTCCTCTGGGCAGTCGCTGTCATCATAGTATAAATTTCCACACAAAGCTGTAGATAGCCATGCTTGTCTCAGGAACACAGACCTAACACCTGTACCCAGCATGGTGTGCACACTGACTGGATCATTTGGGGGCTCCAGAACTCTTTAGGAATGGATAGCAGTCAGAGACCAATAAGACAGTTTACCTCAATAGTTCCATTTCTGCAAGACAGAGTCATCAAGAAATTTTGAGACTTTTGTGGGTCACTTACATATACAATCATATCATCTGCAAATAGAGATAGCTTCACTTCTTCTTTTCCAATTTGTATCCCCTTAATCTCCTTTTGTTCTCTTACTGCTTTAGCTAAAATTTCGAGAACTATATTGAATAGATAAGGGGAGAGAGGACATCCTTGTCTAGTTCTTGATTTTAGTGGGATTGCTTTGAGTTTTTCTCCATTAAGTTTGATACTGGCTGTCAGCTTCTTGTAAATCGCCTTTATTATATTTAGGTATTCTCCCTGTATTCCTGATCTCTTCAGGGCTTTAATCATAACGGAGTGTCGGATTTTATCAAAGGCTTTTTCAGCATCTAAGGATATGATCATGTGGTTTTGTTCCTTTAGTTTGTTTATATGATGGATAACGTTTATGGTTTTTCGTATGATAAACCAGCCCTGCATTTCTGGGACGAAGCCTACTTGGTCGTGGTGGATGATATTTTTTATACATTGTTGTATACGGTTTGCTAAAATTTTGTTGAGAATTTTAGCATCAATATTCATGAGAGAGATTGGTCTGTAGTTCTCCTTCTTTGTTGTGTCTTTGAGTGGCTTGGGTATTAGGGTAATTGTGGCCTCATAAAAGGAATTTGGCAATATTCCTTCAGTTTCTACTATGTGAAATAGTTTGAGGAGTAATGGTAGTAATTCTTCTTTGAATGTCTGGTAGAATTCGGCACTGAAGCCATCGGCTTGTACAGCCTTCTGTAAAATGTGACTGTAACCTAAGACTATGTGTATATCCACCTTTGTCTGTGGCATGAAATCACACCCGTGGCTCCCCTCTATCTCATTGGAACCCAGTGCAAAGGGCTCTTGCAGGTCCAGCCTGGCTCGGTGCTCACTTCTTAAAGGACCAGCCAAGTCTAAGAACCCACTCATTTCCTCAGCCCCAGCTCAAGCTGTAGACCAGCAAGGTGTGCGGCTATATGTTAAATATTTAATAAATTGTGGGATATCAGAGAGACCACCCAGTCAAATCCTAGGCAGACCTCAGGAAATCCTTGATCCTTGAGTAGAAGGATAAACAGCTGAGTGAATCACACACACCTTTAATCCCAGCACAGGGAGAGTGAGAGTGGGATCAACATCCTTTACCCAAAACTCCAGAGACAGAACTTCTTCTGCTTCTGTGAGTTCAAGGTTACATGCCTTTAATCCTAACCTGGATGGAATAGGGTACATAAGGGCTAGAAACCAGGCAGAATCAGAAGCACTGGCAGAAGTGACTGACAGAAGCGACAGGCAGAAGAGACTAGGAGCGAGGCTGAGAAAGTAGCAGGACAGTTTGATGAGAACTGACTGTGATGCTTCCTTTCTCTGATATTTCAGCCTTCCCCATGTTTGGCTCTGAGTCTCTTTTATACGTACCTGCTACTACTAAAGTCCTTACAGTTCGTTATTGCTCTGGTTTCTGTGACTTCTCCTGCACAGTTTTCTACACCACGTGCTAGTCATCCATCTGTCACAGTAAGGAAAACAGGAGATTGACTCCGCTTACAGCCTCTGTAACCACAGGAGATTTCAGGAGCCAGAAGTGGGCGCTCTGCCTCTGAGCAGTTACTTGACTGTAGTCCCTCTGAGATGGGACTTGTGGTTATTATCTGGACCCAACCTGCCTCAAATCCTGAGGGAGCTGGCAGAAGAAAAGGAGAACAGCACCCTAAGCTGTAAAACACCCACCTCAGATCCATTTCTGGAACCTCCAGCATGTGACATAGTTTCCATGTCTCCAACGAGGGACCTAGATAATGACACCCGACCCAAGAGCTCATAAGTCTTCCTAGGTGGGCTCATCACACTGCTCACACAGAGTTCACGCTAGCAGAATTCCAAGCTGAAGAAGTGATTGAACCATTTCTGGAACCTCCAGCATGTGATGTCATTTTCTTGCCTCTACCTAGGGTTTCTGGTGAAGATACCCCACCTAGAGAGCTCATATGTCACTTTACAAGTTGTTATTGGTCATGGTCAGAAAAAAAACTAAGCAAAGGATATAAGATTCAGAAATCTCTTTCTAAAAAGAAAAAGGGGGATATAGGAATGATAGAATAAAAGAGCAGATTATTGAATCTACCTTTAAACTAAAAAGCAATTATTAATTTCAAATATTTTACATTGGTATGAATCTTTGTATACTGATACAAATTTAACGTTATTTTTATAATGTATATATGTTTTTAGTCTTTTTAAGGTATTGTACCTATGCAGCTCATTTACAAATGTAATGTATAGCTCTGGTCCATTAATGCTACTATTAGAAACAATTTAAAATAATTACAAAATGCAAGTTAATAATCACCTATAACAAACATAATTATGCTAGGCATGTTTTCAAGGTCAAACAGATGTATTTTAGATTGATAAGTTGTCTTTAAACACCTCAGAGATCTACAGAATATGGCATTTAAGATGGTTTAATAACAGGAAGCTTTTCATGACTGTGAGACATGTCTGTTCTTGGGCACAGAGAACTTTCATGGGGAGCTTTCTTTCATTGTGACAAATTTAGTCACTGAGCAAGAAACTACCCCTATCTCAATATACTTTCCAAATTGAACAAGCAGAACACAAAGTAAGTTAACCAAAATTCGCCACAACAGGGTGTAACAGTCCTTTAGAAATTTCTGCTTTGCTGGGCAATGATAGTGCATGCCTTTAATGCCAGCACTTGGGATGCAGAGGCAGGCAGATCTCTGTAAATTCAGCCTGGTCTACAGAGTGAGTTCCAGGATGAGCTTCAAAGTTACACAGAAAAGCCTTGTCTCAAAAAAAAAAAAAAAAAAAAAAATCCGTGCCTCACAAAAAATTCTATCAGAAATCTAGGCCCATAGGCCAACAATAGATGCCTCTATGTTACAGAGGAACCTTATATGACTGTCCAGGCAGCCACCTATCTTTATCATTGCTATAGTTTGGAAGTTTCTTGCTTTGTACTTACTGTCTACTCAGGTAATATTTTATTCTTCTCAGGTCTCTGATGAGGTTGAAGACCAGATTGTTATTCCATTTTCTTTGTTACCAAATTCAGAAAAACAACTTACAAAAGAGACATAAAGTTTATAAGGTTGAGAGACACAAAAGCTTACGTTGTCTATCTAAGAAAATGTTTTAAGATCTAAAAAGATATTTTAGGTTTGTTATAGAAAGTGGCTTAGGTATAAAACTTTGAACCCATGAAGATAGGATAGACAATAGAGTAATTTCTCTGAACTTGCCAAACACAAATGGACTGGACATTGTGAATATAATCCTTACTCCATAATTGTTCTTATTGTATATAGAAAAAGTGGTAGATGTGGGATATTTGTACACTGTGTGAAGGTATATTGCTGTGATTGACTTAATAAAAAGCTGAATGACAAATAGCTAGGCAAGAGAGAGTCAGCAGGACTTCCAAGCAGAAAGAGGAATTCAGGGTTAAAGTCTGGCTGAGTGGGGGTGGCGGATTGACATGCCATCAAGACACAGAGCAGGAGCAAGTACAGAATGGAAGAGAGGTAGAAAGCCATGTGGCAAAACATTAATAGGTTAATTTAAGTTGCAAGAGCTAAAATGATGTGAGATTATACTCTTGTATACTGTAAATATTTCACTCCCATTGGTTTAATAAAATGTTGATTGGCCAGAAAACAGACAGGAAGTATAGGTGGGGCTACCAGACTAAGAAAAAGCTGGGAAGCAGAAGAGCAGAGACACCTCTGCCAGATGCAGAGGAAGATGAGAATGCTTCTCTTGAGAAAAGGTACCAAGCCACATGACTAAACATAAATAAGAAATATGGCTTAACCTTAAGTATAAGAGTTGGATAGTAATATGCCTGAGCCACAGGCCAACCAGCTTGTAATTAATATAAGCCTCCTGGTGTTTCTTTGGGACTCAGCAGCTGGGGGACTGCAGGTCTGGACCTTCAGGCTAGGCCAGGCCAGAAACTTCCTGACTACAAGCTAGTTTAGAACAAGCCTAAGCTAATGACCAAGCTTTCATAATTAAAAATTTCATAATTTGGGGGTTGGCAGTCCAAGAAAATATGACAAGAAAGACTCATTATAATAGTTTGTAATAATCAGGGTACCATACAAACAGGATGGAAAATAAAGAACTATTTTTTATATAAACCTTCTCCTAAATGATAATAGCTTTGATTTTTCTGGTAATTTCAGAACTGTATCCCAAGACCAAGTAAGAAAAGATCAAACTAAAGCTACACTGAACCCAGAAAGCCAAGTTTGGAAGAAATGAACCCCAAGTTAACCAACTACGTCTTCCACCATGAAGAGGTAAAGCCCTACTGGATAGATGGCTCTTTCATACAGATCCATGTGTGCCCATTAATTGCTTCCTGGTCATTAACCAAGCTCTGTAGTCTCGTTGGGTGAGCTCACAAAGGACCAACCACAATCTTCCCAGTCTCTAAGCTATACCAGAATCCCAAAATCTGCTAAATGGCAACATCCACACGCAGGAGCCCAAGTTAGGGGAATGGGCCTATTAGCCTTTCTTTTTCCAGAGAGAAGAAAAAGGCCAGTCACAAGAGACCCTCCCATGAAGCGCTAGCCAACAAGTTCTGAGATGTGAAATCTCAGAAATGCTGGAGTCTATAAGGTGTGGTTTAAGAAGGAAGAGGTTGGAGGTATTTTCTGATACAGCAACTCATTATTCCCGCCACGCTAGGCTGTCCAGCATCCATATTTTGTCTGCCACCTGTCTGTTAGAATCAGGGGAGGGTGCTAAATAAACAGTCTTTTTGGTCTTTTAAGGAAAGTTCAGATGTGGTTTTTTTGTTTTGTTTTTGTTTTTTTCTTTTCTTTTTTTTTTTTCTTTAAGCTTAGCCCAAAGTTTCCAGTTCTATGCTTTTTTTCTTTCTTTTTAAATAGTTTTTTATAATGAATAAAGTCATATTTTCTATCCATGTATCCCCTTGTTCAGACTCCCTTCTCCCTCCCGACCCTCCCAGTCACTCACTCTTCTCCCCATCACTTTATCTCCTCCCCTTTATGCTTTTTTCAAATGGAAAATTACTCTCAGATGGGCAAGAGAGAAGGATGGCTATGGCTAAATATTGATGCCAGAGCCTAAAACTTCAATGACCCCAGAAGAGATGAGAGGAAGCCCGTTTTTAATTCTTTTATTAGAATAACACTAATGCAGGGCAAAGGCCATGGGAGGAAGCTAATCAGTTTCATTAGTTAAAGCTTTAAACACATTGACCAACAGGGGGCTCCTGGAAACCACAGAGAAAAAGAGCACGCCTGACTTGAGACCAGGACCGTTTTTTTTACAAATCAATCTGAAAACTGAACCGTCCATAAATCTATCAGCAAAGCTCCAGTTTTCAAGTGTGAGGCCAACAGAGCACTATATTCATTGGGGCGGCAGTTCATCAGAAAGTCAGAGAGAGCTGCAAGTGCTTTACTTGGACAAAAGTTAAAGGAGGTAAAGATAAGAGCTGATAAGAATAAGATCAAGTGAAAAGATAAATAGGAGGGGGTGAAGAGAGCAGCCTTAATAGAAGTGGAGGATGGAAAGATCACACAGCTGAGTAAGACGACTGGGCCTCCTGGGAGGGCAATGCCCTAGGTGTTAACCACATCCCAGGAAGAAGGAGAACAGAAATTATGGACAATGACGTGTGCTAGGTCCTATGAATTCAGGAGCAATTAGCCTGCACGTGGTCTAAAAATGCCTATGACATCAGGGGAAAGAGATTCCACAACGGTTTGTTCTCATCTTCTAGCAGAATTCATGTTTGGCTTTGGAACCAGATCTGGGGTTCAAATCCCAGTACCTTTTATCCAACCTCTACAGAGGTACCTCAGTTATGTAGTTGGGATGTGTGGCCTTCTTCCTTAAATGCCGTCTCAGACGTCAGACACCATAAGTTAGTTCTGAGTAACTGACTCCACCCTATTATGTCTTTATTGGTCATTTAGGCCTGATGCAAACACAGTTGTGATTCAGCTCTGACAATCTATGACCTTGCCACACCACACACTGTGTTCATATTATAGAAACTTTGTGTTTCCTAGTTGTTATAAGAGTCAGCGTTTATAATAGTCAGATAAGGGTTTCTGTGCTCCAGGAAGTGGTCATTTCCCTAATACACCTAGCTTCCTGCTGAGCAAGGTAAGCATAGCATCCACCTGACTACAGTTAGGGGTGTAACTTCTTGCTATTTAAAAATAGTATTTAGCCCCCTTGCTGCCACATTAGCTGAGACGTTTCAACTAGAGAGTAGTTGTAAGGGCACTTGAATTAGATACAAAGCTATTTCAAAACAATCTAAAAATGAAGATTTTTCATAGATGCTGTGAATAGGGAGGTGACCTAACCTGTGGATCTCACTTTTTTCTCTGTGATAGTAACTATCTTTTATTCTTGTTCTAATGAAAATACTAACATAGTATGTCCTAGTTCACTGCACCTATTATCTATTATTTTTTCTTTCCCCACACAGACACTTTATACTATTAGGCACAACCCTGATATGTTTTTGTTAAAATTACCAACATTTTATTTAATTGGCTTTCCTACATTTTGGAACCAATTAAACCACACATAAGCTGAAAGTGTCTATGACATCAGGAGAATCAGAAGAATCTATCCTCATTATAGTCTAAAGCAAAGTGGTAAGAATAAAATGAGACATAGAGACAGGAGCCCTAACCTATGATGACAGGAGCTGCTGAGAGAAAGTGAGATATAATCAGGCAAGTATGAAAAGCTAACCAGTGGTCCCTCCTTCCTCCTCCCACCCACCTGCCAATCAGTCAGTGTGGCCCATCCTTCCTCCACCTATCCATCTGCCTTGGGCTCCACAGTCTCTCAAACCCAATTCATTTTAAGGTTTCCCATAAATTCAATGAGATTAGACATGAACATAAACTAAATGTAAAAACAGATCCAGGAAGATACTGGAGCAAACAGAACCAGGAGAGACCCTAGTTGTGCTAGGCTTTGAATTGACTATAAATCTGCTTTGAATTGACTATAAAGGCAAGTGTCAGGACTTATCATAGAGAAAATGCTGTTTTCTTAGCAGAAAGTAGCTCTCCACACTAGGGTGTCTCTGCTGAGTACCAGATAGAGTGAGATCCACCATTCACGTTCAAGAGACACTTTTCAGTTGTGCAAACTGTCAGCTGGGAAGCCAGGCTGGGAACATGGTTCCTTAGCAGACCTAGTTACCAGGAAAGTCCTGGGTCAATCACTAACATCACAAAAGAAAAATAAATAAGTGAACAAACATCAGAGTGCAGTAGACAGCCTATGGCATGGGAACACTCATCTGCCTCCTAGATCACCTGGGCACGTGCGTCCCCTCTTGATTGGGCCAGCGAATCCTCCTTACCCCTGGAAGATGTACAGGGACGTTAGAAACATTTTTAAATCCCTAGGTCTCACAAATAGTGGATGTAAAAATAACAAATAAAACAGACTAGCCCACAAGAGCTAGTACTCAGATTAAAAGTGGGCCACACCTTTAATCTCAGCATTTGGGAAGCAGAGACAGGCAGATCTCTGAGTTTGAAACCAACCTAGTCTCAAAGTGAGTTTCAGGACAGCCAGTGCTACACAGAGAAATCCCATCTAGAAAAAAAACATTAACAATAACAAAATGATGATTGTCATTTACAGATTGATTTTAAGAATTTTTTTTAATCATTTGAGTAGTAGTTCAAAACTTTTGCTTGGGTAAAACACTGAAAACCTAAAAGTTGGGGCTGGAGAGATGGCTCAGCGGTTAAGAGCACCCTCTGCTCTTCCAGAGGACCCGGGTTCGATTCCCAGCACCCACATGGCAGCTAACAACTGTCTGTAGTTCCAGTTCCAGGCAAACACCAAGGCAAATAGATAAATAAATAAAAAAAAGTTTGTTTAAAAAAAAAAAAAAAGAAAACCTAAAAGTTGAAGGAATTATAGGTTTGTGATCTGGAGGTTTGTAATTCAGAGATTTGAACCCACTCCCACAAAAATACCACAAAATTTCTAAGAGTTAAATTAAAAGTAGTCAGCATCAGCTGGATAGTAGTGGTATACACACTTAATCCCAGCACTTGGTAGGCAGAGGCAGGCCTGCCAGACTGGTCTACAGAATTAAGCTCCAAGATAGCCAGAGCTGTTACACAGAGAAATTTTGACTCAAAATACAAAAACAACACAAAAAAGTGACTTCTGAGCAAGCCTGAATTTACTAGAGATTCAGCCCCAGTGACTAGGCATGAGATTGCCCTGGATCAACATCCAAGCTCTTGCCTGGATACTAAAACTGACCAAATTCTTGGTGACAGATATGTCATCAGTGTACCAACTTAAAGAATGTTTAGGACCAGTCCTCCTTCCAGAGAATGAGAACACTCCAGGACAGCTAATCCCAACTGTCTGCAGCGTTAAACTATGAGAAAGTATTTCTCCTTGTGAGCTATATCCAGCAGAAGATTCTCCTGTACTTACCTGCTCCTTCAGGCAGGTAACTGGCACTTCTGAGATTGCTTGGCTCTTGGAGAAGCTGAAGTTAAATTTCAAATTTGATTTTTTTCCCCTAAGGTTTATTTGTTTATAGATTTTTGAGCACTTTATCTGCCTGTTACACCTATTACACCAGAAAAGGACATCAGATCCCATTATAGATGGTTGTAAAACATAAAGTGGTTGCTGGGAATTGAACTTGAGACCTTTAGAAGAGCAGCCAGTGCGCTTAAGCCTCCAAATTGGATTTCTTATATTGAAGCCTTACTTTTTGGATCAATTACCTTCAAGCTCTTTCCACTTTTGTTTAACTTCAAACAAGGCTCCCGGTGGCCAGATCTCATCCTCCAAGAGACTTGAAGCCTAGGAGGTGAATCTCCACTGAAGGGGCAGAGTTGGCAATGCCACATAACTCCACCCTTGTGCTCATTTAACATTTTCAGGTTTATTAAGTAAAAAGATATTTGGACAGGGAGACATAGGAGCTGAAAAATTCTTTTTTTTTTTTTAAACTTTATTTATTTATTTGCCTTGGTGTTTTGTCTGGAACTGGAACTACAGACAGTTGTTAGCTGCCATGTGTGGGTGCTGGGAATCGAACCCGGGTCCTCTGGAAGAGCAGAGGGTGCTCTTAACCGCTGAGCCATCTCTCCAGCCCCTGGGGCTGAAATTCTTAATCCACAATTATCTGCATAGTCACTACTGGATGACAAATATACCTATCACATGGTATGTTATTAAGGAGCTGTCAAATCTCCTGGAACAGATTTCCCATAAAACCAAGGACATCTTGTAACACTCTCCGGCACTCCTGGTGACTCTATCTATTGAACCAGATGAAACTTCTTCCTCACCATCCAAGCCACAAAACCTTCTTGGGTACCTTTGTTTAGATGCATTAAACAGGTTAAACAGACCCACAAGTTGTGGCTGGAATTCTCTTGCCATAGAATCTCTTGGAGGATGAGATCTGGGCTCTTGGAGTGTTAGTGCTTGTTTTGGATGCTGTTTTCCAGTGAGCCAACCAAGGACCTCAGAGCCTAAGACTAAATAAATACATTTCTACTACCTTCAGGTGGAAGTTGGCAGACAATAGGTTATTTAACTATTATTTTCCGCCAGACATTTATTTTCTAAGATTAAAAGCTATCAGAACCATTGGTCAGACATCACAAAAAAAACATTAGCTTTCCTCAGGATGATCTAACTCAATACCTGTTTTCCTCCCGAGGCATCAGGCTGCTCTCTGAAGGACAGAGGAGCAGTTAGCTTTCAGATACTTCCTACCATGGTTCAAGCCAGGTTTTAACCTCTAACGAAAGACTTTAGGATTCCAAGTAAATATCCATGGAAACCTTGTTACAACCCGGTCCACAACGAAATATGAAGATTGCTGGAGGTGCTTTCTATATAAAATTTCTAAGTCTGTTTTGGTTTAGAAAACAGAAAGGGGGAATAGTAATATGTAGTTAAACCGAAGAAGAAAAAACTTCCAGGTAATTGCAAAATTACGTGCAAAATCAAAGCTTCAGGGTAAAACCTCTAACAGGAAATCCAAGTTTAGCTTCTCCAAGAGCCAAGCCCTCTCAGAAGTCCCGGTTTCTAGGGACTTTCCTCCATCTGCATTTCCAGAGAGAGGACATCATTTCAGAGTGCCCCCAAAGAATGACTTCAGGAAACTGCTGTGACCTCTCACAGGGTATTTTCCACAGCCACCCTGATTAGTTCCTTCTTTTGCGGCCCTTGGCCGGCTTGCTCGGGTTCCCCCGCCTCTTGGTTCTTTAACTTCTGCAGTAAGCTAGCCAGAGCTTCCCTGAAGAGCCACCAAAGCTGGGTTCTTCCCATTCGCTACTGCTAACCAACAAAAGTCCCATGAGGACAGAGGAGCCTCTAACAGCTGCGGCTACCGTCAGGGTCACCATCACCCAGACCAGCCCACAGGACTGTTTCATTGTTTCGGATACCCAAAGGCCCGCCTTCTCATTTCATCTAGACCAATCAGAATGCCTGGAAGCTACATGCGCTCTACAATTGGCCCTGCCTGCCAAGGTGAAACCAGGTCTCCAAAGGTGCCAGGTTTTTCTCTACAGGCTCGGCACAGCTTTGTGAAATCGGCTAAGTTCTGAAAGATGTGCTCTAAAGGAACAATTCAATTACCTTTAAAAGGTTGCTGAATCAAATTCCCTTCCAGTACTTATTTTATTTTATTTTATTTTTGGTTTTTCAAAACAGAGTTTCTTTGGGTAGCCCTGGCTGTACTGGAACTAGCTCTGTAAACCAGGCTGGCCTTGAACTCACAGAGATCTGCCTACTAAGATCAAAGGCATGAGTATCTATTCTCCAGATATTGGCTTTGAGAGTTAAAAGTCCTTAACCTCAGACAATGCCGAAGGACATTGTCACTCACCTGTGTGTCACTCATTCGTTGATGTACTCAATAGTATTATTAATTCTTATGGTTCTACAGGAAAACAACCTAGTTAAGACTCAGGGTCCCGTCTGCTTCTGAGACTGCATTAGAGTCCTCAACAGTCAGGAAAAGTAGATCTCGTGTGTACATGTGGAGGTGAAAAAGCACTGCTTGATATTAAGACACTATTGTTCCAAGCCAATATATAGAAATAGCGTAGGGAGCTGGAGAGAAAATCAGTGATTAACAGCACAGGCTGTTATTGCAGAGAACCAAGGTTCAATTCCTAGCACCTAGGTGGTGACTTACAACTGTCTATAATTCCACTTCAAGGGGATCTGACATCCTCTTTTGGCCTCTGTGGGCACATGTGGTACGAAGACATATATGCACCATACACATAAAATAAAATTTAAGTTTAAAATGTTTTTTAAAGAAAGAATCTAGTTAACAAAGAGAATAGATAAATCTTCTCTACAGGGGACTTTCAAGCAATATATGTATGGTCTTCCCCTTGAGGAGGTAAATTTTAATTCCCCTCCTGTTCAGTATACACAGGTCTTAGTGACTCACAACAAAACATAATAGAAAGGGGGAGGACTTACAGAGAAGAAACCCAGCAAACACATTAGCCATGTGAACCAGGTTAGCATCACCATGGCAGGTCTGCTGTTACATTCTCCATGATGGGGCATAGAGAGAAGAATGCTTCACCCTACGGTATGCTTCCCTAACCAACCATGAGGAAAACAACTGACCTAACCAAATAGAGGGACCATCTACAGGCTCCTAAATAGATTTATGTCAACTTGACGTAAGCTAGAGTCATCAGAGAGAAGGAAACCTTAACCGAGAAAAGGTCTCCATAAGATTGGGTTGTAGGCAAGCCGGTTTCTTAATTAGTGATTTACATGGGAGAATCCAGTCCATTGCAGGTAGTGTTATCCCTAGGCTGGTGGTCCTGGGTTCTATAAGAAAGCAAATTGAGCAAGCCATAGAGAGTAAGCCAGTTAGCAACACTCCTCCATACCTCTGCATCAGCCCCTGTCCCCAGGTTCCTGCCCTGACTTTTTCCCATGATGAATAGTAATGTGAGGAGCATAAGCCAAACAAACCCTTTCCTCTCTAAGTTGCTTGGGTCATGATGTTTTTAACATAGCAATAGTAACCCTACCTAGGACAGAGCATAAGGAGACATGTTGACTAAATGCAGTGGAATACCCTACTTGTGATCCCAGAACAGAAGAGCCTATCACTGGGAAACCAATGGAAATAAAATGAAAGTTGAGTTTTTAGTATCTAATAAGCATAGATGTCTCAGGTTTGCAAATGATCCTGGTGGGGTCAGATGCCACTGTAGCTGGAAGTTTTTGGCTTGGCCTAGCCCCAAGGTCAGGATCCACCTACAGCTGCTTATTTCCAAATAATCACAAAAAAGACTTATATTAATTACAAACTGTTTGGGCCATGGCTCCCATTCATTACCAACTAGCTCTTACAACTTAATTCTACTCATTTTCATTAAGCCATGCATTGCACATGGTTCTGTGGCTTTACCTGTGTCCCATTACATCTTGTTTCCTTGTGTGGCAGCCTGCAGCTTCCTTGCCTCTGCCCTCCTTCCACTCTGCTTGGATTTCCTACCTGCTTCTAAGCTGCCTTGCCACAGGCCAAAACAGCTTCCTTATTAACAAATGGTAACGAAGCATATTCACAGCACACAGAAAGGCATCCCACATCATGCCAACATTAGGCAAAACTGGCAAAGAGGATATAGACTTGCCACTATCCCTGGGACTTTTCTGTGACTCATAAATTATCCCAAATATTAAACATTTGTTTTTACATGGCACCTTACAGCTATCTACAGCTATAGCTCTGGGATGTCTGACACTCTCCTCTGACCTCCACAGGCACCAGAATTGCAAAGGGTGCACATACTTACAGACAAAACACACTCATAACATACCATAAATGCAGAAAATCAAATACACTCTCAAATCCACCTGAAGTTTACATTCAAGCCTCTAAAAAGCCTGGTGTATTCAGAGGCCAGCTTTAAACACCACCTCCTACGTCCTAGCTTTCCACTCAAAGAATCAATTAAAGCAAAAGTTCAAAAAGCTGCAAGTTGAACTGGCTAAGTCTCCCAGCTGCCTGGAGGTCAGAGGCAAGAGGGAAGAGCAGAGGCAGCAGACCAAGCGGAACTCAGTCCAGCACCAGCAAACCTACACCTGGGTGCAAGTGGAGCCAGTCTATTCTTGTAGCGCCACTGGCACCTTCTGGAAATCCTCTGATCCCAGCATTCATTTTCATCTTGACTCTTCACCTGTCTGTACTCAGAGATGGGGCTCCTTTCTGGAAGCCAAGGGGCATGCACAGGCTTGACCAAAAAAAAGCTCAAAAGGCATATGTTCAAAATAAAGTCAAACTTTAAAACCACCCACTTTAGGAAACACTGTAAGCAGTGGTTTAAAATATGAGATTTGTAAATGAAGGGAAATCTGAGTTTCATTCTGAGCTCTACTGTATCTTCCCCGCCCCCAGCTATGTGACCTCACACCAGTTAATCTGTCTAAGCTTCATTTCCCTCCTCTATAAAATGGGAATAAAAACAGGGCTTACTCATAGGACTGCGGAGAGGCACTAGGTTGTTGAACAGCTCGAAGAACAAATAGAGCTCTTATTATCCAGATCTATGTGCAATACACATCCTGACTCAATGCAAACAATCCAATTAATCAGTCCTCAGGCTCCACCTAAAGAATGGGAGCCACCGAGGATGCATAATTGGCTCAGGCTACCAGAGCCGAAACCCAAGCAAACTGGTTGTAGATCCTTGCTCCTAGCAGGCTGATGGCATTGCAACTACTGTTATCAGAACAGAGAAAGAAAATGAAAGGGGAAAATTCACAAAGGTCAAACAATAGGGTTGAAGGTCAGCTCCACTGAGAGTTCTAAGTAAATAAATAGAAATGAATCTGGAACAATACCAGATTCCTGACTGACAGTCAACAGCAATTGCATTTGCCTCTGCAGACCAGGTGATAGTGGGAACTTTACATTTAAGATCTCATAACAACTTCATAAGAGAACCCCACTCCCAATACCCCAGGATTTTCTCAATTCGGGCCCTAGGTAAAAGACCAGATAGGCCAGTTCAGGACAAAATATTAAACAAGCCTCAATGTAGAGGAGTCAGACAGCATTCCACAGTCAGCATTCTTCAGGGTCAAAGGTCAGGGCACTAACTAGAAGAAGCCCGAGGCAATGTTCTTGAAGATTCCACTGCTTTCCAGACTAAGTAGATGACATATACAAAGTAAAAACTTGGCTTGAGCTCCTAATATGACTATCCCATCTCCAATTCACTGCTTAAATATTCAAAGTTGCCATTTTTTCAATGCCTTCTCTCAGATACTTTGTCTTTGACCTGTGTTAATGGTTTGGTAGTCTTTTGTTGGAAACTATTACATGACATTCCTCATTATAATGGTTAATACTGTCAACTGGATAAAACCTAGAACTACCTCTACCCTAGTTTTAGGGAGTCAAGTTTCTGGCGTGCTTGTGGGGATTATCAGCACTGGTCAGGCTATAGGCCTGCCTTTGAAGGATTATCCACATTAGGTTAATTGAGATGGGGAGACTGTTTTAGTGAATTTTTATCGAAATTTATATCGAAAGAGACACCATGACCATAACAACTCTTATAAAGCAAACATTTATTTGGGGTAGCTCACTTACAGTTTCAGAGGTTCAGTCCATTATTATCACGACACAGAACATGGCGGCATGCATGCAAATGTGGTGCTGGAGCTAAGAGTGCTACATCTTGCAATAGGAAGTCAACTGACATACTGAGTGGTACGTAAGCATAGGAAACCTCAAAGCCCCCCCCACAGTGACACACTTCCTCCCACAAGGCCATACTCACTCCAACAAAGCCACACCTCCTGGCAGTGCCAATCCCTATGAGATTTTGGGGGCCAATTACATTCAAACTGCCACAGAAACCCATCCTAAAAATGGGGGCATCATTCCATGAGTTGGGGTTCTGGACCAAATAAAAATCAGATGTGAAGTCTTAGCAGGCATCATTGTTTCCCAGCTGTGATAAGCTGTAGTCGGCTGCCTGCCGCTGAGGCTTCCCGTGAGACTGCACCCTCAGACTGTGAGTCAACAAGCCCTTCCTTAAGTGCCTGTTATCAGGGTATTTTATCACAGCAATGGAGAAAATAACTAATGCTGTCAAGAGGCAGAGTTAGGACCAAATCCCTGTTTGGCAGAATTCCAAAGTCCGCTGGAGTTGCCAAGAAACTCAGTGTAGAGGGATGTTCTTGCCCTAGAAGCTGTCATAGGGATGAGGTAACAAGACACGAGGAAAATCCTCATGGCTTTTTATTTCATGGCTTTGAACCAAAGCAAACTGCTTTAGAGTGCTAATCTGGTCACCACCCCCACCCCCCACCCACACCCACCCAAAATCTGATGCACTGGAGAAAGAAGCAGGGAGGAAAAATGTGTTTTGTAACTCCAATTTCCTTAACTGGATCTGAGCTGGACTAATTCTAGGAGTCCACATTGCAATCTCATGGAGGCCCCATCCCAGGCCTGCTGGCATAGACCAAAGCAGCCAGGGGAGCAGGTGGACGGTAGGCCTGTCCAACACAGCAGGAAAACAAAAATAAAACAAACAAACAAAAACTCTGCCTGGGCGCTGCCTGTTGGAAATTAGAATGCATTGTTGTCCAATTCTCTATTTGGATAATGCTGGTAGTGCTACATATGCATACATATAATTATATTTATTCCATCTTACAACAGTAAGATGATATTGGACCACAGAATGTGTGTGTGTGTAGTTATTAGAACATACCGAGTTAAAACTGCTGAGTTTCCTCCACTTTTTTTTTTTAACTAAGGATATATATTTATAACCCTGTTACAAACGAATATAACTGTTGTATATTCTACAGCAATGATGTTACCCAGTGGAGACTTGTCTCATGGGCCTACCTGCCTCAACACTTGGCTGCTGCACTAGTTTATGGACCAGCTTCCCATCTGTTTCTTTGCTTGACCCTCATTTGTTTTCATGACCTTCTGGGCCACCTTTCTAGACCACTGTGTCTAGAGAGACCTTTCAAGAACACAAAATCCTTCCCTGGTTCCCATCAGTTCATGATAAAGACAAAATTCCAACCAGGCAACTAATCAATAAGCAACCATTAAGCAATCACTCAGATGCCATCGGGGCTCTGAACCCTTTTGGGTGACCCTTCTAGTACTTTTTCCCAATGCTCTTCCACCCGCCAGTACACTCTTCTCTGTTGATCTCCCCTTCTATCTGGCTAATTACCACATACATTTGCTATTTAAAAAATATTTTCATTATTTTATGTGTATTTGTGTTTTGCTTGCATGTCTGTGAGGGTGCCAGATCTTAAAGTTAGAGACAATTGTTAGCTGCCATGTGGGTGCTGGGAATTGAACCTGGGTCCTCTAGAAGAGCAGTCAGTGCTCTCAATCATTGAGCCATTTCTCCAGCCCCACCCACTTGTATTTCAAGGGCCAAAGCAAGCTTTGTATTCTTTAGAAGTCCATTTGGCTGCTACAACAAACACATACTCACTACAACGGGTGGCTTATAAACTGTAATTTTATTTCCAATGGGCCATAGGCTAGGAAACTAAGGTCAAGGCACCATCAAATCCATTTATAATAAGGAATGCTCTCTGGTTCACTGATGGCACCATTTGGTTGTGTCTTCACTTGGTGATTAGGCAAGAGAAAAATACCTTGGGTCCTCTTTAACAAGCCACCAATCCCATTCATGTAAGCTCTGCCTTATAAACTCAAGGTCCTGCTGCCTAATGCCATCACCTTGAGGAGAATATTCAATACATGAATCGGGAGGTGGGAAATCTAAATACCTTCAGACCATAGCTAGTCCCCAAAGACAGTTAATCCCCCTCGTATGCTCTCAGAACAAAAATGCCAATGTGGCCTTCACACACTGCAATGCCACCATCTATCTACTTATATTTTCTTCTATCCCTAGACTCTAGAACAACAGAATCTTATCTTTGTATCTCATGACTCTCCAAAATTCATGGTCAGGACTGGAGAGATATATAGCTCAGTGGTAGAGGACTTCCCTAGCATGAATGACTAAAGTTCAAAACTCAGTCCTTGTACCCCCCCTCCAAAAGGTGGAGATGGGCCTGCCATTGAGATGTATACCTTTAATCTCAGCACTCAGGAGGCGGAAGCAAGCAGATCCTTGTGAACTTCAGGACAGCCAGGGCTACATAGTGAGACTTGTTTTTAAGGGTCGGGGAAAGTTAGTGATGTCACTCTATCGGTAGAAAAGGTACTTGCCTGGTATACACAAGCCCCTGGTTTCAACCCTCCATACCAAATAAGCCAAGTATGGTTTAGGCAGCTCTGTAACCCAAACACTGGGGAGATTAAAAGTTCAAGGTCAACCTTGGCTACACAGAAGGTTTGCTACATTCAATCCTATCTAAAAAATGATACAAAACAAAAACCACTACAGGGCTGGAGAGATGACTTGGAGGTTAAGAGCACTGACTGCTCTTTCAGGTCACCAGGATTTTGTTCCCAGTACCCACATGGTAGCTTCTGTGTAACTCTAGTTCCAGAAGATCTAACACCTTCTTCTGATCTCCTCAGATATTAGGCATGCACACAGGAAATATAAGTACATTCAGACAAGTGATCATACACATAAAATAAAAATAAATATCTTCTAAAAAGACAAGAAAATCCTCAAATCTCACTTTGAGAAGATGGTCAGTGACTAAAGCAGTTACTTTAATCAGTGTGGGGACACACAGGACCCCTGCAAATATCAGGTGGGTATGGCAGCCTGCCTGTAATTCTAGCCTGGGAAGACAGAGAAAGGGGATCCCCAGACTAGATTGGCTGGCAAGACTAGTCATATCAAGGAGCTCTGGGTTTGATTAAAAGACCCTGCTTCCATGAATAAGGTGGACCTACGGCAAATGCCTGTAATCACAGCACTTGGGGGGGGGGGTAAAAGCTAGAAGGTTAGAACTTCAAGGTCATCTTTGTGATACACAGCAAATTGTAAGTCAGCTTGGGCTACATTAGGCAGAGGCAGGTGGATCGATTTGAGTTGGAGGCCAGTCTGGTCATTACAGGGAGTTTCCACACAACCAGGACTAGATAGTGAAACCTAGTCTCAAAACAAGTAAATTCAAAATATGAACAGAGGAGCATACTTATCTTTCCAGTATCTGGTAAGCGCCTTGGTTCTAAAGATAAAGACTTTGGTCACCCAACCGATAAAGAGCCATAGGCTGGCACAATTTTCTTGCAGAAGATGCACACTGCCCAGGGTCACAAAGGGGAGCGGGCTGGATTCAGTCTTGGGTATCAGGGAGTGGGAGCAGGCTGGACACAGTGTGGGGTATCAGGGAGTAGGAGATGCAGTCTGGGGTATCAGGGAGTGGGAGCAGGCTGGATGCAGTGTGGGGTATCAGGGAGTGGGAGCAGGCTGGATGCAGTGTGGGGTATCAGGGAGTGGGAGCAGGCTGGATGCAGGGTGGGGTATCAGGGAGTGGGAGCAGGCTGGATGCAGTGTGGGGTATCAGGGAGTGGAAGGAGGGCAATAGCTCAGGACCAGGAGGAAGAATTGGGAGGAAAAGCTCAGTCAGATGGGTTTTTTCATATGAAGAGTGGGTGTTCCTTAGGAGTAATCTCCCTGTGCCTATATCAACCCCCAGTAAAAAAGAAAAGATGATCAGTGTGGAGGATTTCTCAGCAAAGCTAATAGAGGAACTAAGGCTAGTGTAATCACTGAGCTAGACCACTCTGTGAGCAAAAAGACATGCTTATTAAGGAATCAAAACTGCCTGGGCGGTCTCCTCTCTCTCTCTCTCTCTCTCTCTCTCTCTCTCTCTCTCTCTCTCTCTCTCTCTCTCTGTGTGTGTGTGTGTGTGTGTGTGTGTGTGTGTGTGTGTGTGTGTGTGTGTGCTGGGGCAGAGAGAACAGTAAAAGGCAGGGAAAGTCTTGCAGTTTTAAGGCGACATTGTTTTATGGGGTGGGGGAGGGCACATGAGCTGGAGGGGCCTGGGAACTATCAAGCGGACTTTGATCTGTTCTAGGCTTGTTTGAGTTAATCAGGAACTAGATGCCCATTGTAGAGAGCAGATAAGGGAAGTAGTAGCTTTTCCTGAAGAACAGAAACTTACAAGATTTCTGAGGAATGCCGAGTTTATCTGCACACAATCCTTCTGTTTCCCCAGTCAGTGCCCAGCCTGAGCTGAGTCCAGACCATGTCATTAATGACATTTTCAGCAGCAATCCCACTGTGGGAGGATTCTCTTTGGACCTAACAATTACATCAGTATTGCTGCTGGGCAGCCAAAGGCAAGGATCCAACAGGAAGGGTATGAAACAGAAAAGCTCCTGGCGTTCAGAGAGGTTAAGTGTCTAACTGAAGTCACATACTGGAAGGGAGGGAATCAAAGCCGATTTCACCTGTCAAGCCTCCTCCTTCTATTACATCTTTAAGGGGGTAGGGGAGAGAAGGGAGGGGAGGCTGGTGAAGGTATACCTCCATAAATATACAAACCACCACTCTGTAATTCTTGCTTTTATAGACTCATATGAATACAAAGGCTGCAATCACAGAGCACAATGGCCACAGACAGGCCTTGTGTGTGTAAGGTTTCAAACCCCTGACAAATGGCTGAGGTGCCTATTTAACACATCAAAGCTGGACCTGGCCAGAAGGTTCTCCCAGCATCCCTCAGTCCCTATCTGTTAAAGGGTATGGCTTCTATACCCGTCCACTGTTGTAAACTCTCCAGCCCAGCTGGGCTGCCCTTCCCCCAGAGGCTCTTCTCTTTATAATCCAGACCTTTCGGTGACCTGCCCCTTTGGTACCTTTGGCCTCCTGGCTGCTGCACCTGATGCTCTTCTCCCCTCTCTCTGTCCCTCTCCTCTCCCTGACATGGCCAGCTCAGTCTGGACTCTCCCAGAGAACTCTGAACTCTGCCTCTGACTCTGCTCTCCTGCATATGTACAATAAACTTTCTCCTCCATCCTAGGTAGGGGCAGTCCTGTCCTTTCCTTTTTTTTTTTTTTTCATTCAGTGTAGATCATCATGTCTAATCAAAGAAAATCCAGATAGCTCCTGCTACTCTCCCACTTGACAGAAGAGAAGACTGATGAAAGATGAAGCAGCTTTCCCACAGTTCTAACTTGTACACTGGGAATCAGAATCCAAACTCAATCTTTCTAGATAATCTCAACAGACACTCTTGCTTTAAGCTTGTTTTGAAAAGGGCTTGAGGTTAGGAGCTGAAGAGATAGCTCAGTGGGTAAGATGCTTGCCGCTTAAACATGAGGATCAGTGTTTGGGCCCCAGCACCATATAAGAGCAGAGCACAATGGCCCATATCTCTAACTCCTGCACTGGAGGAACAGAGACAGAGATCACTGAGGTTCAACCACTCTATCTGTAAGAAAAATGAGGCAGACAGACTTGATCTCAACAGACTGAGACTGATTTATTGGATCAGGGAGGGGCCTCAACCTTTCCTCCAGATGAAGGTTGAGCACATTTAGAGGGAGTGGGAACTTGTATGTATATATAACTACCAGGAAGTTACAGCTAATGCATGCATGTGCGCGTGTGCGTGTGGTTTGACTGGGAGTAGAGCTGGTCATTTTCCATACCCAGGTCTGTTGTTTCTGCACGTGTACAGGAACAGTCAGGCTAGGCTTAAACCATTCTTTATGGCTAGGGGCTATTGCCCAGAACAGCCTGATTCAATTTCTCATGACCTGAGGTTTTTACCCAGCACTACCCAATTAGTGAACTCTATTGAGAGACTCTGTCTCAAAAAATAAGGTGGCCAGTGATATAGAGAAACACCCAACATCAGCCTGTGGCCTCCACTCATCCAGGCCCGCATGAGCACCCACAAACATGTTCACATATTTTTTTCTTTTACTTTTTTGCTCTTTGGCTCTTTGATTGGGGGCCCACCACCCAGCTCCCAGATAAATCACACATTGTGGCTCATTATTACTTATAAATGCCCAGCCCTAGCTTGGCTTGTTTCTGGTCAGCTTTTCTTAACTTTAATTATTCCATCTACCTTTTGCCTCTGGGATTTTACCTTTCTCTATTTCTGAATATCCTTCTTTTGTTCTTATTCTGTGTCTGGCTGTGTAACTGGGTGGCTGGCCCCCTCTTCTCTCCCTCTTTGGTATTTTCTTGCTTCCAGATCCCTTTTCTCCTCTATGTATTGTCTCTGCCTACCAGCCCCACCTATCCTTTCTCCCACCGTGCTGTTAGCTGGTCAGCTCTTTATTAGACCAATGAGGTGTTTTAGACAGGCAAAATAACACAGTTCCACAGAGTTAAAAGAAAAAAAAAAGTGCAACATAAAAGAATGTAACGGGGCTAGAGAGATGGCCCAGCAGTTAAGAGCACAGGCAGCTTTCAGAGGATCCAGGTTCAACTTCCAGTACCCACATGGCAGCTCACAACTGTCTATAACTCCAGTTCCAGAGGATCTGACACAATAAACAGACATACACTGCAGCAAAACATGGACACACTAAAAAATTTTTAAAAAGTTTTAAAGAACAAGAGTGCAACACATCTTTGATCATTAGAACAAATGTTCCACAGCATAAACAGATGTAAACACATCTTAAAATAATATTCCACAACACATGTTAACACATACATGCATACAGACATACCAAAACAACAAAAACAGTGTTTTTAAGGAAAATGTGGGGGAGGATTTATACCTTTTAAAATGACCTACAATTGGAGGGCAAGTTTGAAGCAGATTGTGTCCAGATCCAAAGCCCAGACACCTGTCATCATGAGCCTGCCAGCTCCCAGTCCCAGCTTCCCTCCGAACTCCCAGGCCTAGCATCCAACAAATGCTGCTAGACCTACTTTTCACATTTTGTCTTTGGAATGAGACTAGCAGTGGCAGCTTTGAAGTCTGAGGATAGCGTGTGTTAGCAGCAGTCCTCTGCTGTGAGCTCAGCAGTCTCTTAGCAGCCCTTCATCCTTTTCTTGATCCTCCCAGCACGATAGCTGCAGGCCTAGGAGCTCCGAGTAGAGGGGAGGACCTGTGGGGGGGGGGGAGGGCGTGATTCTTGCAGTTCATGTCCCTAACAGTAATTGGTCTTTTATTATACTGGAACTCATTGTTGTGACATCCTATAAGAACGGTGGTGTTCTGCCTTCATCCAGAATGTTCTTCATGAGCTCTATGTTCTGAAATACTGGTTTGACCCTCTTCGACTTTCCCCTAAAACATTTTATAAAAAGTGATATCAAAGCATTTATTAACATTGCTACTACATTCATGAGTGTTGAGAAGGTTTTGTTATTTTGTTTTACGGACAGTAACAAGAGATTATCCAGCAAAGAACATGACTTATGTCAAGATAGTCCAATCTCCAGCGCTCCTGAATCCAGCCGAAGTCAACTCATCTTCCAAAGACAACCTTGTTTTCTTGTCTATATGGCCGAATCCATTTTTTATCTATAAGATAATCGACCAGTGTTTTAATGCCACCTACTGAGTAAGAAACCAGCAATTCCAACTCTATAACTCATGGGGCAAAAGGAGGCCAAATTGAAATCATAGTTGTGTATCTCTTCCTAGCAGGATGCTTAGTTAAATTGCCTTCCGTAGTTGAGTCTTGGTCTCTCGTTCCCCTTTCTGTCTCCTACAGCAAACATGACTTGTTTCTGGACATCACATGCCCAGTAGGAATACTTGCCTGTCCAGACTCTCCCTGCTGAGACTGTCTCCTACCCGACAGGTTAATGAATCAGAGCCCAAGGCTTCTGGAGAGCTTTGCTTTGCTTCCCTTTCTGCTGCTTTCTCTCCTTCCAGCTTGCTCCCTCCTTTCCTCTCTCTCCAGCTTGAATTCTTCTTATATCTACTACGTTATTCCTTAGCTAGTTGAAATAGAAGCCTACCTTTCCTTCCTTCCTTTCTATGTTCCTCCCTTCAAATGCATTCAAAGATTCATTACCAAATACCTCCCACAGCATCTCTAGAGAAGCCTGCCCTATCCAATACGTAAGCCTGAAGTTTGGTTTATCTATGTGTTCAGATTCATTTTCTGCATGACTCGCCATTTGAATATGGTCCAGATCCAAGTTCCTTATCTCTCTCTTAGTCCTAGAGATGTTCTATACTATCTCTACGAGAGAGAACACAAGAAGAGTCAGGATGACTGGTCTCTTTTCAGATCTATGCTGCTCACTTGCTAATGATAACCGCATGCTGTAGCTCTCTCTAGCTTCTAGCTGGAGGGAGGGATGTAGATGAAGTCACCATATTTGGTCCCCTGGTTCTCCCTCATGCAAGCTGTGCCCTCTCAAATGAGCCTCAATCTATCTTCTCACATTTTCTCTTCTAACTACTCTTCTGTTTGGGTCTCAGCAACCTTTTCCTCCCTTCAAGTGTTTGGACCTAGTCTGATTAGGGGATGGCAGCTTCCAGCACTGACTTACTGCACTACTCCTTGGGACTTCCTGCTGGCCTTTGGAAATAAGATAATTCACAGGCCTTGACGGCTATCTGAATATACCATATTTCTGGAAATGCTGATGTAGATGAGATGATCCAAATGGTCCATTTGTGTTTCTAAATAATGCTCTACAGATTTCTCAGGATCCAGAGCTCACTCCCACACCACACTTCCCTCAACCATGTTTAAACTTACCTGTTCCAAATCATTTCTCCAGGACTCTGTCTTGTTATGACAATGACTGGGTGATATTGGGGCTGCTGATACCTTAATGGAAGAAGGCTGGCACACTGATAGTTTCCACAGATAAATGCATCATCTTCCTGGACAATACCATTGGTCCTAATATACTATTGTCTGTTAGTGTCCCCACAGACTCTATTAGTCAGAGAAGATGTACATGAGAAATACACACTCAACTTCATGATTCCACTGAAGAAAAAAAAATTACAGGATATTGATATCTTAAAATTACTATGGACCAGGACACATAATCTTAATTTTGCCTGAGGCTCAAGTAAATGCAAAAACTTCTTGCTCAGAAAGGAAAATACAAGACTGTGGAAGGCCCTGAGAGAGGGTCAGTGGTCACTTTTTCCCGGGTTAGTGTTTAGCTGCTCAGGCCTTAATTCTGCTTCCTTGGTACCCGAGGAAATATTAATTTCACAAAGTTGAGATGTGAAAGAGAACACCAGCTTACTAAATTATATTTAGGTGTATGGCATGGAACATGCATGACATTGTAGGAATCAAGCAAAATATGTAGAACTAGCTAACTGCAGGAAATGAGGGGAAAGTATTGAACCCTGAGCATTTTTCTTATTTATTTACCAAGAAGAAAAAATAGTTGCATCAATGTCACCAAGGAATTACATCTTTTTATAAAATATTATTTTTATTTATTTTATGTGAATTGGTGTTTTGCCTGCATGTATAACTGTGTAAGGGTGTCAGATCTTGGAATTACAGGCAGTTGTTAGCTGCTATGTAGATGCTGGGAATTGAACTCTGGTCCTCCAAGAGGAACAGTCAGTTCTCTTAACCCTGAGCCATCTCTCCAGCCCAGCTTTGGGCTCTCTTTTGCTCAAGCTTCCCTCAGTGTGACTGTCAGTAAGCTTGCTGTGGCCTTCGTATCAAGAGGTAAACACTCTCAGCTCCAGCACCCCATCTGCCTACACATTGCTATGCTCCCCGCCATGACGATGATGGAGTGAACTTCTGAACTGTAAGCTGCCACCCCAGTTAAATGTTTTTCTTTATAAGAGTTGCTGTGGTCATGGTGTCTCTTCCCAGGCTTCTAATAGATACGGTAGCTAAGGCGCGGGTCACGTGGTTGTTCCAGGTCTTAGGGAAGCTGAGAAGCAGCTCTCTGACTCTTTGACTGCTCTCTGAATGACCAAGTTTGGCAGTGGCTCCAGGTAGCATGGCAGCTAAGGCTGGCCCCACAGATCTGCTGAGGATGAGGAGTAGAGATACTGACAAACCTCTGCTATGTACCCCTTTGTGTTCCAGTGTAACTGGAAACCCCAGAGCCTGTCATCTCAGCTCACACGAGGCTCCTCTACAGTGCAAGCTTCACTCCGGACGCTGAAGACATCTGCACAGACATAGACAGGAACTTTCTCCACCCGACACTGCCTACCGTTTTCTCCTCTTACAGGCATCTGAGCTGTAGCCAGTCTGGGGAACTTCCTCGAGCATTCCTGTTCCCTTCCTCTGTCATTCCTGGCCATTGCGCACCCCTGGACCTCCTGTCCTTCTGACCGCATGCCAGCATCCACTTCTCGGGAGAGCTGACTCCTGTGCTTTGTTCTCTACAGTCGGTATCCATGGAAATAAGTAACCCCTGGGCTAACAGATTGTGGGATGAGAAGCTAAGGGAACAAGTTCAGGCTTCTTTGACTAATCCCTTTGCACTGGGAGGATGTTCCCAACCTGACTGCGCGCCTCTCATTTCAAAGCCTGCACCATGTTGTCATGTCGTGTGTGCCTCCACCCCCTCTCTGGTGAACACTGACCAAGCTGGTCTGAAAGTCTCTGACTCTTGCTTTTCTGTTTCTGCTCAAATCACTGTTTTTCATTCTGCTAGTCTATGCGGCCTTCACCATGCTGATTCCATAGGTGACGTTATGGGCAGTGTCTGCCTTTCCTGTTGTGAGACCTAGAAGACATTGTGTTTTCTTTTGGATAGTTGTTTTTTTCTGTCTCCTGCTCCTCAAAGGAGACATCTCCAAATGCATGACTTTTCTGTCGTGTGTTGGTTTTACAGTTTCAGGTCTCAGAGGTACAGCCGAGGTGCACGCAGCATCCGCTCTGGAGCATGATGCCCCCTGCAGAACCCTGGAGGAGCCTTCTTTTTCTACTTGTTTCCTTCGCTGTCATTTTCCATCATTGACTCTGTGGTTGACAGCCTCATAGGTATCAGACATCCCACAGTGAACAAGGCACTTACACAAGCTCTTTTTATTCTAAACAAATGAAAAGTCGGAAAAGTCAGAAGCACCGAGTTTTTTTTTTTTTTTTTTAAACTTTATTTATTTATTTATTTGCCTTGGTGTTTTGCCTGGAACTGGAACTACAGACGGTTGTTAGCTGTCATATGGGTGCTGGGAATTGAACCCGGGTCCTCTGGAAGAGCAGATGGTGCTCTTAACCGCTGAGCCATCTCTCCAGCCCCAAGCACCGAGTTTTAAGCTCAAGAAAAGTGGCTCACCATTCCCTACAGAGGAACATCTTACTCAGCCTTGATACTCAGGAGAGAGACTAGGATCTACCTCAACTGGATATGCTGGCCCAAACTGGCTTACCTTAGGATTTCTTGCCCCCCTGGGAAACAGATGGAGAAATTGGGGGTGGGGGATGGGGACTGAGGGAAGATGGGGAGGAGGGCAGGGAGGGGAAGCAGTGATGGGTATGGGAGAAAAATCTTTTTAAATAAAAAAATAAAGATTAAAAAAAGAGAGAGCGTAGATCATAGCTCTTTGGGATGAGGCACCAGCCTTGAAACTTTACATTTAGGAAGTGGAACAAAGGATCAGAAGTTCAAAGTTATCAGCTACATTGTGCACTGAAGACCAGACTGGTATACACAGACTCTGTCTCAAAAATAAAGATTCAGAAAGATGAAATTACAAAACACCTAGCATAGCAATTATTTGGGGTACAGGTAAAGGGCCTGTGATGTGGTAAAGCTGGCTAGTGTTTTGTTAACTTGGCATAATCTAGAATCATTTGGAAATGAGAAAATGCCCCAACCAGGTTGGCCTGTGGATAAGTCTGTAGGACATTTTCTTGGTTTGTGACTGATGTAGGAGTTCTCAGTCCATCGTGGGTGATGCTATCCTTGGGCCATGCTTCCTGAGTTGTGTAAGAGAGCAGACTGAGCAAGCTTCGGAGAGCAAGCCAGTAAGCAGCAGTCATCCATGGCCTCTGCTTCAGTTCCTGCCTGGAGTTCCCGCCCCAACTTCCCTGGATGATGGGCCACAAGGTGTAAGATGAAATAAACCCCCTCACCCCCACGCCCAAAAGTGGCTCATTTCATCAGGTCCTTCCTGCAGCCTATAGATGTTAAGCTGAGACACAGTCAGAGCATCCAGACCAGCCTCTTCTTACATGCACTAGATATTAAATCTGTGCATGGGTACTGTCTGCTAACCTGTGCTGTTTGTCATGGTCCGGTGCCACCCTCAGATCCCCTCTGTTGATAGCTGTTTCCTGAGACAGTGACTCTAACCAGAGCTTGGAAAGCACAGAGCTGCTGCCCAAACAGTGGTCATATATGCCAGGCACACTGTAGCATATTCACGTCTTTACTATCTTCCTAACAGTTTATACTGAATGTGCTCCTTCCTGTTTACCCCTGCCTGCCATTCCATTTCCCACCACAGTTCTCAATCACTTATCAGCTCTCCCCTTCGAAAGCAAAAATGAACAAGACAGACTTAACTACATCACAGACTGATATTATCTTTAAAAGATTCTAACTACCACTGCAAATAATGACAGTCCTCTAGTCCGGCATTTAAGAAACGCTTTCCCAGAAGGCAAACATCTCAGGTGCTTTAGAAGGTTTTATTCTCTGAGTTTTGGATTGGAAATGTCAAGGCTACAATTGGCCTCAGACAGTCCTTATCCCAAACCTTTATTTTGTAAAGAATAAAATTAACCCCAGAACAGTGAAGTCATTTTCTTGGGTAAAACAGAACCGGGACTAGATTGCAAGACTCCTCCTGCTCCTCTGCCACGGCTGTCTCCAGCAGCTGCTCCACCCTGGATCTGCCGGTCTCACTGGCTTCTGCAGCTAATTCGCCCTTTTGGGTTCTGGTGCCACCAAGTTCCTTATCTTTCATCCCCTGTCATTCACACTTCCTTCTCTCCCCCCTTCTCCTTCAGGAATATTTTTTCACATTCTTGTCAGCTGCATTGCTTCCCCATTTGTATAATTTTCAATTAGCAAAAGAAAACTGGTATTTGTGTCTTTGGGTGTCTATACTCAGTACTTTAAACAATGATTTACATAGAGATTTTGAACGACTTTAACTTTTAAGATCTCAATTCTATAAATAGACCATAGAAGGAGTCATTGCCCCAAATGCTGGGAGATTACGATCGTTTTGAAAGCCTAGGGCTGTTTTTGGTGGAGTGGGGGTGAGGGGCTCTTTATTACTAACCTATACATAATCAGTTACCTTGGAGATGGGCTCCAAGTCCAAACAGAACCTTGGTTTAACCTCCATGTACACCTTATAGCCTGAGGATGACTTTTATATCATATTGTTAATCACTATTCATATAAAACACATGTTCATTGTATGAAGTGTTGCCGCTTGTACGATCTTGTTGGCACTTTAAGTTTCTAGGCTGGTGTGTTTCGGGTTTGAGACCTTCTGAACAGGGTCGTTCCATGTGTAGAAGTGCCTCTGGACAACAGTATTGCTGAATGCCCCAGACTAAGTATGAAAGCACTCCGGGGGTGGCAAAATAGGTTCTGGACTTTAAGAAAACATCTAAAGTTTCAGGACCTTCTCTAGTTTCTTCGAATTGATAAAATAGCAAGTTCCTGTTGAGCATAAAGGTGTGGCCTTGAGTATAGCAGGCTATTTGTTCTTGGAGCACAGACAGTCTCATTCACCAGCTTCAGCAAACCTGGAGTCATGTGTATTACGACAGGGAAAATGAATGGCTAGGTTGACCACCCTTCACAGCCATCTTCTCGAATGTTGTTCTAACAGCATCAAGAAAAGACAAGCTAGCAGCGAGCTGGCCACGGATGGGCAAACACCCAGTTCTCCTCTCTTCTTCTCTGTCCAGCAGTCTTGTTTGTTTCTGGGACACAAAGTGCTGGAAACAACACACAGGAGCCATGTCACTGATGTCCAGGCAGCAGCTGTTAAACAGCTGTGCCAGTGTGTCTGTATAAGCTGTACAGGCAAGAGAGAAGCCCCCTGAATCCCTGTGGAGAACAACGATGCTGGAGAAAGAAGCCAGTGGATACCATGAAGGCATTTGCACATCCAAACAGATGCATAGTGGGTGAGATTTAGGACAGTGTTTTAAGGATTTCCCCTCTAAACATTCTACACTCAAACGTTTTTTCAATTAAAAAATTATTTAAAAAATAAAAAGAGAAGAAAAAGAACGGTGGCAGATGGTGTATCATAGACAGAAGGACAGGTAACATGTCCTGTTCTCTCACCTCCTCCCCTGTCCTTGATGCCCCGCCTGTAATTGCCATGAACTGTTTCCCTCAAGCAACCGAGATGAATATCTGTGGTTGGAGCCAGGCCCCAAGTTCAGGCACAGCTCCACTTCTGAGAGCTGCCAGCTTGGCTAGCCTTTGATCTCCAGGAGGCAGCCTCGCTCCTCTAAACTACAAGACAAGACAAGCACTCAGGCTGGGCAGGCATAGCTGCAGGTAGGCCTTTCTCCAATGCTTTGGCTTGCCCAGGCCCAAGGGCAGCTGCTGGCTCCAGATGCTTTTCTGTTACATCCCACAAAAGGAGTCTCGGTGTTGTGGTGGCTTAGGATGGATGTTGCCCAACACTGGGCAAGCTGGAACCTGGGACTAAACGGAAAGCAGGCACAGATTGCTTTTTGAGCCTAGCCTTTGGGGACCTATGTTTCTCCACGCTCATCCCTTTCAGCGACATCTTCCTTTGGGCCCTTTAGGAATCTAATGAGCTCATTTGCTTTTCTGAGTCCTCCTCCCCTCTCCTCATCAAAACTCTTTGGCATGGAAGCAAGGAAACTCAGTGACTTGCACTATCAATAAGGGTATTGCTTCCAGGAGAGCGAGCCAAAACCACATTCATTTCATATGTATGTTCTCCCAGGCCCAAGGTTTCCACTTCTAGAACTATATCCTAAAGACATGATTGCACAAGCAAGCAGAAATGCATTTGCAAGAATATTTCCTACTATTGTATTAAAGATGGATGAGAAATGACACAGACATCCACTAGAAATGGATAATGACCACACAAGTATATGAGAAAACATTCTGCAGCCATTAAAAATAAAGTTGCATAGTGAGTAGATATAAATAGTAAAATTGGAATATAGAATATAGCAAGTAGGACCCTACCTAATACAGAGGATTCCAGTGTTTACATGTTCACACAATTGAAACAAGACCAGGAAGATGGCCCAGAAGACACATTTGATTGCTGTACAAGCCAGACTACCTGAGTACAGTTCCCAGAACCTATGTATGCTGTGGCTGGCATGCACATACACACACACACATGCATTCCATTTCTGCTGTATGTTTAGCATACAGTGTTTTGCCTGCATGTCAGAAGTGGGCACCAGATCTCGTTACATATGGTTGTGAGCTGCTTTGTGGTTGCTGGGAATTGAACTCAGGTCCTCTGAAAGAACAGTCAGTGCTCCTAACCCCTGAGCCATCTCTCCAGCCCTCTATTTCTATTCTTACCTTGTTCCTGAGTAACAACACCTTACTCTAATTCCTAATCACTTTTCCTTTAAATGTGTGAAAGCATTTAAGAAAGGAATGGGAAAATAGACCTATTTGACTTCCCTGGTATTTCTAATAGACTGTTCTTATCAATTTCTGCTACTGAGTCAGTAACAGTGTGAATAGTGTCTGCTTCAGGGCAGCCGTCAAGCGCTGAGGCTGAGAGCACAGTGTCTGGCAGGTAGATGGGTTTGGACTACAGCCCTGCCACTTACTACATCTATTTCTCTAACATGCCTAGCATTATACCAAGACTTGTCAAACTGTGTTGGGACAAAGAATAAATAAGCCATGTTAGGCATCTGGTATGACATAAGTGGTCAGTAGAGTTGTTTGTTACCTATAAAAAACAACACAACAGCTGGAGAGAGTGGGCCAGATATTGTATCTAGTATTTGGCATTCAGCAAAGACAAGGCACAAGTCCCCAAGTAATGCCACCCTCAGGGAACAGTGAGGAATGTGAGGCAAGGGCGAGAGAAACTATTGAGAGAAGAAAAGTATTGTTTTATAAGAGCAACACACAGCACTGATAAGGAGTAGAAGTCAGGAAGTTCCGGAGGAATTTCTTGATAAGAAGCATCACCAGAGGCTTTAAAAGTTACAGGATTTGTTGCGAGTTGTTCCATTTTACCCCTAAATTCCCTAAGGATGGGGACATTGTGGGTTGAGTTTGGTGTTACATAACAAGCACTTCATTTGGTCTTGGCACAGGAGAAATGTTCCAACGTCCATCCAGTGAGCGAATGGAGAAAGAGATTCCTCTTCACTAAGTGAGTTATTAGGTAGCGGTGACAGGAGTGTGTGTGTCTGTGTGTGAGACGATACTGAAGGAAGACAAGGCATGATGAGGGGAAGAAACCAAAGTGCTGTAGAGAAAAAGCTCACCTCTCTCACTGTCAGGAGGCTGAGAAGGAGCAGTGTCATGGGGGAGAGGGGTAAGTCACATAAGGAGCTAGAACTGGATGCTAAGGAACTGAACATCTGTTAAGGGTTTCATCAAGGGAAGAAGAAGATGTGTGTGTGTGTGTGTGTGTGTGTGTGTGTGTGTGTGTGTGCGCGCGCGCGCACATAGCACATCATAGTTCATTCTATATAAAACACCAATGACATAAATCCATTTCAAGAATGAAAAGATTTACATTTATGTAATCACCATTTGGCCCTGAGTATTCTGCTTCAGTTGTTTATTTCTGTATAACAAACCATCCCAAAGTCTAGCAGCTTAAAATGATTTATTTCTCATGAGTCTGCAGATGGATTGGGACCAGTTGTGGGATTTCTCTGAGATCTGCAGGTGAGGATCCAGCATACTCAGCTAGAAGCAGAGAGCATCAAGATAACCTCACTCTCAAAAGCTCTTTCCACATGGTCTTTTGTCTTTCATGCTCAGTGCAAGCAAAAGACTAGAGGACAAATAGAGTAGCTACAGTTCCCCTAAAGCCGAGGCTTACACACACACTGCACTTTAAGTAGGCAGACAAGCCAACCACAAGAGTAGCCAAAATTCAAGGGAAACAAGATCCATTCACTGACAGGAAAAGCATCATGGATGCTTGGGGAGGTTAGACTTGCTGGCTGCCACTCTGGGAGCCTCTACCAGTCCAAACTGACAGAGCACAGACACTAAGTTGTTGGATATTCCTGGAAAACTTACAGGAAAACTGCATTCCAAAGAGAAACTGGAGGCTACAGGATAAGGAGCTTGGCTAGCATATACAAGATCTTGGATTCAATCTCAGCATTAATAAAAAAAAGGAGGGACAAAGGGAATGTCTTCATCCGTATAAAAACTCAAGCGATGACCTGTGTGTGGTGGGAGATAGTGTGTAGGGGGAGCATATGCTCCAATCTAGTGTTTAAATGACGAATTGAAGGAAGGACCCTAGACTAAGAAAATGGTTTAAGTTGCCATGAGAAGTACGCAGCCAACATCCTATAATTAATCGAATGTTAACTCTGGAGGGCTTATTAGAACACAGTATTTATGTAATGTCACATCCTGCCTGGACCAGGAGGTGGAAGCAGGATCAGATGGGTGGAGACCCAGAACCCTGGCACAACACCTCACCAAGCACAACAGAAAAACACACCCAATTTACCATATGAATCACAACACCAAAACAGCCAAATACTTTGTCAGCTCAAAGTCATGGATCAACAATGAGTGTTCAAAATGGTAACCGTTCCCCCAACGCTGTGAGAATGTGACAACCATGCATGAGTCTCATTCAACCTTACTCATCACTGCCTTGAGAAAGGCACCTGATTGAATGACACCAAGCTTCTGAGTCCCCAAGTAATGCCACCCAAAACAGCTTCACACACACACAAAAGCTCCACCCCATCTTCCACATAGCTGCCAGCTTGTCAGCTTTAACATGTTTTAGCTTCAGGAAAAAACAAGAGGAAAAGGGCAGCAATAGGTTCAGAGTACAGACCTCCTATATAACATGACATAGGCTTCCCCAATATTGAGAGAGAGTACAGACCTATATAACATGACATAGGCTTCCCCATTATTGAGAGAGAGTACAGACCTATATAACATGACATAGGTTTCCCCATTATTGAGAGAGAGTACAGACCTATATAACATGACATAGGTTTCCCCATTATTGAGAGAGACCTTTTGAACAATTTTTCAAGACAGTCTTACTCACGTCTTAGAAGGTTAAATAGACAGCAAGTATAGACCAGAAGCAATGAAAATTGGAATAAAAGATATTGAAGATAGCATAGTAACCATCCTGATAAAGGTAGAGGTGGGGCCATTTGAACCAAACCAGTGGTAAACACAGAGGAGAGCCAGTAAGTAGATTTAAACAATATAAAAGACATCCTCCAAATGAGGCTAAGAACTCTCTAAAATACAAGCAGGAGACAAAGATATCAGGCAAGTTTTCACCTTGAATGGACAGAATTCTGATTCAGTGAGATAGGCATACAAGAAGAACAGGTTTAGGAGTAATCAGAAACCTCCCAGTAGAATGGGAGGGTGAATAAGAAGTTGGGAGCTCAATGAAGAGGTCTAGGCTAAATCTATCAAAAACTAGAAGAGATGGGATTACAGATTCACCCAGCAAGAAGACCTAGTAAGAAAGGTAGTACAATCTGAGGGACTGAAGAGGCTCCCAAGATTGGGATGCCCACAAATGGCCTTCACATCACAACAATCAAAATCTGAAGCAGAACATACTGTAGTTTGCCACAGCTATTCAGTAAGAGTCATTATAGAGCAGGTTCTTTGCTGGGAAGGTAGGAAGCTGCTGTAGCTTAAGAATGGCCCCTGGGGGGCTGGAGAGATGGCTCAGTGGTTAAGAGCACCGTCTGCTCTTCCAGAGGACCCGGGTTCGATTCCCAGCACCCACATGGCAGCTAACAACTGTCTGTAGTTCCAGTTCAAGGCAAATAAATAAAGTTTTCTTTAAAAAAAAAAAAAAAAAAAAAAAGAATGGCCCCTGCAGACTCATAGATTTGAATGTTTGGTCATCAGGAGTGACCTACTAGAAGGAAGAAGTGTGTGGCTGGGGTTAGGCTTTGAGAGTTCAGATGCTGCAGCCAGGCACAGTGTCACTCTTCTGGGGCTTGCCAATCCAGATGTTTTGAACTCTTGGCTTTTTCTCCAGCACCATGTCTGCTTGCACACCACCATGCTTCCCACCACAAATAATGGACTAAGCCTCTGAACCTGTACGCCAGCCCCAGTTAAATGTTTTCCTTTGTAAGAGTTGCTGTGGTCATAGGGTCCCTTCATAGCAACAAAAACCCTAAGACAGAATTTATGCCTGTTACCTATAGGGCAGAGATAGCACATAAAAAATTAGAATACTGTTTGTAGTTTGTTAACCAACTAGAAAACAATGCCTACAAAATACTAGGATGAAAAACCTACCCAAAAAAATTATTTCTAAAATGAGAGGCCAAGTGTGGTGATATAATTCCAGCACTTGGGAGGCTGAGGCAGGCATATCTCTGGGAGTTCAAGTCCAACCCAGTCTACATAATGAGTTCCAGGACAGCCAGGGCTAAATAGAGAGATGCTACTATCTTAAAAAAAAAAAAAAAAAAAAAAAAAAAAAAAAAAAAAAAAAAAAAAAAAAAAAAAAAAAAAAAAAAAAAAAAAAAAAAGTTCAAAGCTACAAAAAACTATTATCAAACAAACTGTACTTATTTACCCAGCAACATTCCAGAGATTATACACCTGGCCTAGCTGATACTGTATCTTTGCCTTTCACAGTGAAGAAAGAGACATTTGGATTAGTGTGCTGTGGTGGAAATGTTCTCTTGTATGCTGTAAATAAAGTACTGTTTTGGCCTATGCAGAGCACCGTAGAAGTGGGTGGAGAATCAGAGCACAGGCAGGTAGGAAAGGGAGGAGTCAGTCAGTCTCCATCCAACCCCCGAAGAAGACAGACATGTAGAGGTACTGGCTCAGCTACGTGGTGGGAAGATAAATGGAAATGGGTTGAATTAAGATAAAAGAGCTAGCTAGTAATGTCCTTAAGATATGGGCCAAACAGTATGAAGTAATATGTGTCCGATTCATTTCTTTGGGGGACAAAAGCCACCGCACGCCAGGGTTACAAACTCCCGGGACCAAATGGGCGCTGGGAAAACTTTCTACAACAGTGTGCCATCTCTGAAAGTTTGATATGAGTCCATCCCAGAGATAGGTCAATTTTCAATTTGGTATTTCTAAAACCAAGGGTCAAACTGATGAGGAACCACAACCCAGAGGGCTTGTTGGCCATTAAAAAGGCAGAAAGGCAGATGAGGGAGCCCTTAGCTTCATTTCAAGTCTTTGGGATAAAATTCAACAAAAATCAATTAAAAACTACATGTAAAGAGAATTCATTAACATTTTTATTTTGAATTACAACCTACTCTGACTTCAACACCTCAATGGGTGTTGACTTACTAATAAAAAGTAAGTCATCAATGTCTGGGAATATAGAATACACAATAAATTATATTTACATGCACTGACCAGATTACCACACACACGAGGTAAAAAAATACAGTATTTTATGTACATTTTAAAAGATTTACATTTTCACATAGGTTTATAAAGTTAAAATTCTCTGTACAAAATCT
>PVIH01019239.1:0-36002 GCA_004025045.1 Sigmodon hispidus | reverse complement strand
TTTTTTTTTTTTTTCCTCTTTTGGTTCTTTTTTTTTGGGGGGGGGAGGACAACCCAACTCCCAAATAAGTCACTCATGGATACTTATTCTTAATTATAAATGCTCAGCCTTAGCTTAGCTTGTTTCTTGTGTTCTTTAAATTATCCAGTCTATCTTTTGCCTCTGGGCCTTTCCTTTTCTATTCCTTTATCCCCTTCTTTACTTCTTACTCCCTGGTTTGCTGTGTAGCTGAGTGGCTGGCCCCTGGGTTCTCCTTCTTCTCTGACTACTTTTTCTTCTTTCCATGATTTCTCCTTCTATATATTCTCTCTGCCTGACAGCTCCGCCTATTTTTTTCCTGCTTTTCTATTGGCTGTTCAGTTTTTTATTAGACCAGCAGGTGTTTTTGACAGGCAAAGTAACACAGCTTCACAGAGTTAAACAAATGTAATATAGACAAAAGCAACACACCTTCATATAATATTCTACAACAATTGCCTGACCTCCCAAAATGTTCTGTGTCCTTCTTTTAGACTCAGCTGCACCCTCCTCAGTATCTCCCTGAGGATGATCACTACTTTTATCTGTTACTCAAATCTACAAAGCCATAAGGTTGTCTAATAGAGACAAGGCTCTCTCCTTATAAACTCCACCATCGATGTAACAGGCATGAAATGGAAAACACTGGGTTTATGAAGTCAGTGGGTAGAGGCCTGCCAAGGAGAGCGCTTTTAGAATAGAATTCACCAGGATTTTATGTTAATACCTTCTACCCTTTGGCCCATGTCTATGTGTTTATCTGGGACAGGGCTTGGACCAGTTAACATTTGTTTGACAGTGACTAGTGAGCTAGATGTCCACCTCTAAACCTAAGAAAAGCCTTTTCCATTGTGTGGAGGTGATAGGGCTGTGGAGATAAGGATTGAGTGGCTTTGGGGCATGGATGAAGTTGGGCTGCCATATCTGGTCCTTCAAATGTGGCTCTGTGCCATGAATGAGGCTCTTCCAAAAACCTCAGCAGGCATCTCAAGTGGTCCTGCTCTTCCTTAGGCTCCTAACTAGACTGTTTTTGGCTGCTGTTCTATACCTAGCCTGAGTTACAGGTGTAACAGTCAGCAAAACTAGGTCAGACTTCAGGAACAAACATGCCTACCCCTAGGACCTTCATACCACAAGTGTCTTGCTTAGGCAAAGTGTGTTATAAGCAGGTATCTTGGTCTATTTTGCATTTTTGACAAAATGCTATGGATTGAGAGCTCCAAAAACAACAAACATTTGTCTCTCTGTATTGAAAGCTGAGAGTTAAAGATCCATTGACATGTATTTTCTGGTCCTTGGATGGTACCAAGACCTGCGAAAGAGTGTGAAGTGTCTCCATCCAAGATAAGGGATTTTAGGTGCCAAAAATGTCTTAGAGGGATTTACAGCTTGGGACAGGCCTTCTGTTCCATGTTGTGCTGTGTCAGAGGCCCAGAGGCCCACTGTGGGACTGTATGCTGCTGAGGCTATTTGAGGAAAGAGTCAAGAAATGAATCTTACTCTCAGACTCCTTTTTGTTGGACACTATGGATCATCTGGAGCTTCAGAGCCTGTTCTGACCCAGCCTCATCCAATCTGTTGGAAGGGAGTAGTAGCTCAAGACTATGATGCTGGTTCTCATCTCAATGTGGACAGTCAACATCTGCTTCTTGCCCATACTGGATGCTACAGGTGGCAGCATAGGAAGACAGGAGCTCTGCTTAGTAGAGTCACTTGGCTTGGGAACAAGGAACAGTAGAGATCCTAATTCTGGGATACTGCTGTGCCTCAGAAAATGAAGAGGAATGACAGATTCAGCTACTTGATCTTTAGGAGCTCAGTAGCTTTGAATGTTCTGGGAGAATTGGGGCATGTTCTGCTGCCTGCCTGTGTCCCAGGTTGGGGAACATGAGGGCGGGGGTAGATTGGGGCTCCACAGCAGAGCCACCTTTATCTTCAGTCAGTGACATTTTAAGGATGCAGCCAGGAGCTCACTTAGCAGTTACGTGTCACACTGAGTGTTCCCAGGGGCAGTAGCTGCATTTGCAGTGACAATGCCACCTGGCTCAGGTTGGTGT
Source organism: Sigmodon hispidus (assembly GCA_004025045.1). NCBI lineage: Eukaryota > Metazoa > Chordata > Mammalia > Rodentia > Cricetidae > Sigmodon > Sigmodon hispidus. Next base: position 33,927 of record PVIH01019239.1, on the reverse strand, counting down.
GGGATATGCAGGCAGGATTTCAGAGCTAAATACAGCTGCTGAGTTAACAATGATAAGGCTCTGTCCTCTTTCCTAAACAGAGGCCCTGCTGGAGATGCAGGGTGATGAAGGACAAGGGTAGAGAGGGACAAGGGGTGAGGTGTGGTGTAGAATCTGGTTCTCCCTCCCTCATAGTGCCCTGAAGCAAAGTCTACAGATTCTGGCCCAGGGTTGATTCTCCTAACTTGTTACCCTGGTAATGTCCGGGAGCCCAATGTGACACTCTAATGGACTCTTCCATGTGCTGATCAGCAGTACTCTATATCCTGCTCTATATTAAGGCTGTCCCTTTGGAGTCTGCAGGAGTGGTCCACACTGAGTCTCCATAGGAGCAGAGTGAGGACTTAGACATGCTGAAAGGCTACATTTTCCCGTTCCCAGTCCTTCCACAACTCTGTGGGGCCAGCATTGTCTTTTGTGGGGCAAGGTACCCACAGATCATGTTAGACTAGTGTCTCCCTGATGGTTAGTCCCTTCTGTTGCTGGTTATAGTGTGGTGAGTGGCACCCTACTCCACAGGGACCTCAGAGCTGGCCCTCGGAGATGGTCTAGCAAACATCACTGGGCAGAGTGAGCCGCCCTCAAGGCCCAGAGGGTTAGGTAGACTCTATATCCTTACCAGGCTCAGTAGGTCAGGGGTGGTGGCATTTGGAGAGTTAGTTTTATGCAGCAATAGCTTCAGCTCTGGTGGAAATTACTTACATTACACCAGCCCCTACCCACACTGGACCTTTGTGTCAGCCAGATTTTCATCATGGTGGGCAAACACCCGAACAGGACAGATTAAGGAAGGAAGGGGTCAGTGTGGCTAATGGTTTCAGTGGTTTTGTAATTCTGGACCACAACCAGGAGAGAATGATGGTAGTAGAGGCTGCTCACCTACATCAGGCAGAGAGCAGAGAAGAAAGAAAAGGGACCAGGGACAAGTAATGTCCTTCAAAGAGGTACCACGACTCATCTTCCAGCCAGGGCCTGCCATTTACAATTTTATCACCTCCCCAGATGCTCCATTCATACTTGAGTCCATCAACAGATTAAACCAAAACCTTCTTACGTTCTCAATAATACTCCAGAAGTGAGTTTCTTTCTTTTTTTTTAAAAAAAATTATTTTTTTTAAAAGAAAAAGGTCTTTTTTCCCCCACGTATCTTTGTGCTCACCCATCCTTCCGTCCTCCCACTCCCTCTCAGTCTGCCTTCAGCCTCCCCCCACCCCACCCCCCATCCCCTCCCCTAAAAGGGCAAGAAGTCCCAAGGTATGTCAGTCAGCTTGTTGCATCCACTCCAGGCAGGTCCAATTTTTTCATCCTAATATCAAGACTCGGGTAGGCACTCCTCTGCAGGGAATGGGCTCCAAGATACCAGGCCATTTACAGGAACACTGTGTGATCCCACCCCTCCATGCTCCACTTAACGGTCACCTACCCTTAGAGGGCCTACCTCCTTTTCCCATGGTTCCCCAGTGGCTGTTCTTGATTCAGTGTGCTCTGCAGAGCTCCAGGCAGCCGTCTCTGTGGGACTCCTTCTCATAATTCCTATCCCCTTGCTCATACAGACTCTCCTCCCCTGCTCTCCAGCTGGACCAGGAGCTCAGCCCAGTACTCAGCCATGGATCACTGCCTCCACCTCCATTCATTGTTGGGTTTAGGTTCTGTGATGACACTTAGAGTGGTCATTCATTTGATTAGGCATCCTATCCACTATTGGTTGGTGGCCTAGCCAGGGACATCCTGTGAGGTGAGTTTCCTAACCTCCCTCTCAGCTTCTCACAGTTGAGTCAAGACCCAAATTAAGACCTACACTAAGCAAGGGCAGAGGCCTATGTATGGCTATATGGTATGATGGGGTGTTTCATTAATCTTGTGACTCCTTTCTTCTGGGGCTGTGTATGGTGGGAAGCAAGGATGCTATGTGGCTGTAGGAAGAACCCTTCAGGCAATCCTCACAGGCATAGGCTGAAGACAAGGCCAGGCCTTACATGTCCTCCCTCTATCCTCCTAGTAAACACAGGTGGAATTGAGGGCAGGAATGGGGCAGAGGCCTCCGTTGCCTTTCTGCACCAGCTCTGGGAGGCAGAAATGTCCATGCTTCCTTTGTCCCTGGGCTGGGAACAGAACTCACCTTCCTGGGCATTTTCTCCCTATGCTACATGTCCTACATGCTTTTCTGGGGTTGGGTTGGGGTACAGTTCCCTGGGAAGTCTCCTCATCTGGGTCCTCAGCTGAGTGCTGGTCTGTGCTAGTTTTTTGACTTCAGGCTTCATTTAGGAAGGCTCTCTCTGGGGACTGGAGAGATAGCTCAGCGGTTAAGAACACTGGCTGCTGTTCTTCATGGAGTCCTGAGTTCAATTCCCAGCAACCCCATGGTGGCTCACAACCATCTGTAGAGAAATCTGGTGCCCTCTTCTGGCATATAAGCATGCATACAGGCAGATCACTGTATACATAATCAATCAATAAAAATGAAAAGAAGGCTCTCCACCTTTCAACCCGCTCTTCCCTTGTTGTACTCTCTCCCCACCTTGCCAGAGGGGGCACACCCCACTCCCCCTCTCTTTATCTGTCTCTTCTCCCTCCTTTCATTACAATAAAGTCTCTCTAAGAGACTGTGTGATCTCTTTGCTATGGCCTGCTGCTGTGCCATTGTGTGAGCATGGGGCAAACAGCCCCCATTCCCTCATTTGCCTCCAGCTGCAAGTATACATGATATCATAATATAACACACAGAACCAGGGACTTTATGAAGACGGGACCTTCTTCTGTAGGTCTAGAGATCTAGATGGCCGGTGGTGGTCACTTCTTTACGCCTTCTCATACTGACTCATCTGGATGGTCAAAATCTAGCTCCTGATACCCAGGGTTCTGTTAAGAAGTGATGTGTGTGTGTGTGTGTGTGTGTGTGTGTGTGTGTGTGTGTGTGTATGGTATACTCTATGGAGTTTCTGTTTCCAGGCACTGAGTAGTGTCATGTAGCTGGGGAATTCCATTCTTCCTGGTTCTCAATGGAGGTCAGCCTTTTTATATCAAAGCCTGCATGGCTTAGCTCTAGGTTCTGTGGGGAACACCATAATCAGCAAAATGAGCTGAGTGAGTCAGTGGGAGGCAAATGGTGTGCATGGCCTATAGAAGGACATACCTGGCCGACAATGTCTTCACTGGCGAGCAAGGGAGAGCAATGAGCTGGGACACTGTACAGCTGATGCCAGGAAATCTGGGGACCTTTGGTCTCTGCCTAGGTATGGACAAGTACATATGCAGTAGATGTGCAGCACATACATTGTATGACATATACCCTCTCTGTGTGCTGGACACATCTAGCCCAATGGGGATGCTGCACAGTACCTATTCAGTCCCCTTTTTTGCATTAGCCCAGCCCATCCCCTACTGCTGCCTGCTGTTCCCCTAGAATTGGAGTTCTGTTCTACCCACACTGGCTGGACTTTCTGTCTCTGCTTCCATAACCATTCCTTCTCAATGTCAAAGTGGCCTAAGTGGGTTGCTGAGTTGAATTTCCCATGGACGCGGTCCTCTACTTAACCTCATCTCATTTTGATCAGGACACAGAATTGCTTCATGTGTTTGCTTTGCTTCCGGCCAACCCTACACACAATTACTCAGAACAAATGGACGGCGGGAGGCAAAGAGCACGGCTAACAAGGCATTCTTCCACTCCCTCATCCTCCTCCCTCCCGTCTGCATACCCCGAGCCTACAGCTTTCCTCCCTGACCAGATCCTCAGGGACAGAAGGGACATGGGCTCAGATCACAATGCCCGGGAACTACCCACAGGGAGGGGACCCTCAGAAGGTCCTTGAGACTTGGTGCTTTGTGCAGTGGCATGGAGTGGCAGCGCCCGTGGAGACTTAGTCTCTCCAGCCACTCAGTAAACACTTCCTCTCCTCAGAGGTACCTTGTCCTTTCAATGGCCTCAGCTTCCTGTGCTTGAACTTGCTCAGTCTGGCCTGGCCTGACATGGGTTCATGGTCACAGTTTCTTAGCATCCTTGTTAAATTTTTTTTTTTTTTTTTAAAAAAAGGAAGAAAGAGAATAAAGAAAATTTACTGTTTCTGGCAGCAACCAAGCTGACGATGCTGTGGTTCTGTGACCTTCTCATCTTGTATTAGTTTATTTTCTACTGTTGGGCAAAATACCTGTGCCTGAGTAACTAAGAAGGAAGGACGTTCATGCAAGGAACTGAGAAGGTCACAGTCAGGGTGCTGCACCATGGTGGTGTGATGTAGGGATCTAGTGAAGCTGCAATTCAGGGTAGGGAGCGGAAGGGGTGAGGGCTGGGACACAGTAATGGCTTGTTCCCACTCTTACTGTGATGCTATGCACCCAGAGCCAAATGTCTCTCCAGGCCTACCTCCAACACTGCATACAGCGGAACTGAGGTTGCAATATTGGCCCGAGCTCCTAGGATGCACACATTAAGCACAGCATCTACAAAAAAGAAAGAGCTTGTGTGTGCATGTGTGTGTGTGTGTGTGTGTGTGTGTGTGTGTGTGTGTGTGAGAGAGAGAGAGAGAGAGAGAGAGAGAGAGATAGATAGAGAGATAGAGAGAGAGTGTTGGTACACATAATCTGGAGCCATGAGTACAGAAGGGCCCCTAAGAAGCACATGATCAAGACCCCTTGTGGGAGCCATGGCGAGGTTGGAGAGAGTGGGTAAGTATGTTGTGCCTTTAACCACCCTTAAGAGCAACAGTTACCTAGTTTCCTGCACCTAGAGCCCTCTAGGGTTAAGTTTTCCTTCTCCAGCTCTGCAATTCCCTAGCCCCTGGCATGTGATGACACCCCCCACATACTTTGGGTTAGGGTTAGGGTCTTCTTATCTGGCCCTATTCCCTTCTGTATCTCTCTCCAGATTTCTTCTCCTTTGAGGATACTTGTCACATTCTCCACCCTTGTTCAGCATGAGATCTGGTCAGAATTCATGATCTCAGTAGCATATCTATGTCTAAAGTCAGGCCACTTTCATTAACTTTAACCAACATTCTGTTGAGGGACATCTTTCAGCCTGGTGCAGAGTGTCCCACAAAGGGCAAGTTAGCAGATGCCATGCTGAGAAGCTGGTCTCCAGCCTCCAGCACAGCCATCCACAAGTAAGAACAGTACCCACTGGCTGCTGTGCTGCTGGAGGAAGCCATTTCTGGTACTTTCTTCTGTGTATGTCAGACAGGTAGCGAGAGAATGCTGGAAGGCTTCCCAGGCCCCTTCTCTTTGCTACTATCAACTTACTGTCTTTGAGAGATTGCTTGACTCATCCTGGGGATCCTGTCATCCCAGTAGGGGGATGTTCTGGCTGAGAACTGCCCTACTCAGTTCCTGTTCCTCTCAGACTCTTCATGGGACCACCTCAAGAGCTCAGCTCTCTTGCTGTTTTTGGAAACACTTTCTATGCATTGTTCATCTTGGCATTTATTGTTGGCATTCCAAGAACAGTCGAGCAAGATAAATGTCCCATCCCAATGCAAGACCCACAGACTGTTAGTTTCTTTTTGCTTCAACTTCAGTCCAACCCCCCCAGCCAGCATCTAGGTGCCTGTAGTGTGTCTCATGAAGGGGGAAGGAATCAGCTCATACAGGGACACAGGCTATAAGCTGCAGGAGGCAGATAAAACCCTGAAATAGATGTGACTACACCTTGCCAATGAGCCCTGGACACAGTATGCCTATGGTGTCCTGCCTGGCTTGGCAACACATGGCCATGACACCCTGGACAAATGATACCTTTAGCTTCAGACTGGAGATAGCTCACGCCCTGAGTACATGGCTTAGTGGCTCAATGTGCATTCATGTCCCTTTTAGAACTGCTTTTATGTGGTTGCTGGTCACTGTTGATTTTGGAGCCTTTATTTGCTAGTGGGTTGTAAATTGTTCAGAGTCTCCAGAGATGAATAAGATATATAGGCAAATGAATGTATAGATAGATAGATGACAGATAGATGGGTAGAAATGGGAGATGATGGGTAGATAGACAGGTAAGGATTATATGGAGGAAGATGGCAGATGGATGGATTGAAAAATTGATGGTAGGTGCATACTTTGGAAGATGGTGATAGATGGATAAAGAGATAAAAGACAATGGACAAATGAATGGAGATACATGAGAGAGATGAATAGTAGATGGATAGATAGATGGAGGGTTAGATGGCAGGCGGGCATGCAGAGGGATATGCATCAAGTAGATAGACAAAGCAATGGATGGCAGGCAGACAGACAGAAGAATGGACAGAAATGGGACAAAGACACTGGCTTCTGCTCTTGCTAAAGCACCTGCATATAGTCAGCAGGAAAGATGACACAGGGTGGCAGTCAGGGAGGGCTTCCTGGAAGTGGCTGCATCTGAGTCAAGTCTCAGGAAGGTAAGGGGTTGGCTGGACTGAAAGATGGAAAAGAGGCCCCTCTTGAGCAGAGAGGACATGAGTGCACACTCCTATGCCCACAGCCATACCCCAAAGATACACTCAGCCATGCCCCCAGCTGGCAGGTCCTTTAGCAGCTCTCTTGCATCCATTTTTATGCAGAGGAATCACAGGCTCAGAAAGGATGGCCCCTCATCAGGGTCATTCACCATGAAGTGAGATGGCCAGGACTCATCCTTAGGACCTCCACTCCCAAAGAACTGGGGCTTTGTTCGCTCAGCCCTGGTTACTTGGTATGCTCACTTTCTGGCCTGAAGCTGCCCATTGCCTCTCAGCTCATGATGAATCCAATGGGTACTTGGAGGGCTGGGACTCCCAGAAGCAGAGGCTCCCAGGACATAAGCCTCTAGTCTCAGTAACCGGGGGCTGCCATCTGTGGAACTGGCTTTCCTGGTTTGCCAGCTTTACTGGGAGTGCCAGATCAGCTCAACTCCCACTGGGCTCATGTTAGTCACTTTCTGTCACTGAGATAAACAAAGGAGGAAGTTCAGTTAGACTCAGGAGGCTCTTTATGGAGGTTCAGCGCATGCACAGTTAGCTCTGCTGCTTTTGGACTGTGGGGAGGGAGGGGCTGCTTACCTCATGGCATGCATGGGGTGAAGAGAAAGTCAGGGCTAAAATTCCAGTACTCTCTTTAAATGCATGCTCCCAGAAACCACTTCCTCCCATCAGGCCTCTCTTTTGAATGTTTCCAGAACCTCCTATCATCCTACCAGCCAGAGATCAAGCTTTCAACACAAGGGCATCACAAGTGCTCCAGGCCAAACCCCAGCATCCCTGCCATCCTCCTGTAGCAACGTTGGCTTTTATGTGAACAGGCTGCAAAGGCCAGACTGCTTGGGGATGGGCCACTGCTGCCTTATCCTTACAGACCTCTCACTGTGCCCTATTTGGAAATGCCAGCAGAGGGCTTGGTGGGAAGTTAGGGTGCTCTGATGTACTGGTCTGTAGGAAGAAAGGGTGGATCTTCCAGTTGAGGCTACCTGGGATAGACACAGAAGGCCTTGGCTGTTATAGCCTGTGTCAGATTCAGGCTCTGAGTATAATTCTCTCTCAGGTCTAGTTGGTCAGAAAAGCATGTTCCTACCTTAGAGAGAACTTGGATGGGGGTGGGGAGTGGAAGAGGCATGCAGAGGAGGTCCTTTGTGAGTGACTCACGATGACGTTCTCAAAGTCTGTGCCCATGTCCAGCTCTAGCCAGAACCTAGTGGCAGTTCATGCATTGCATTTCCACTGAGGATCACTTACCCTGCAGTTCATTTCCAAGTGAGGAAATTGAGTTCAGAGAGGTGAGTGACTAGCCTGTGGTCACAACCACATCATAAGTGATAGGTCTGGAATTGGAACTGCCTTAAAAATATTCTTTTTTGCTTCATTCCCATCAAGTAGAGTGAGGTCCCTGACCCTGTGGTATGCTAGATGGCTCAGAGATTGTATCTCTATCTAATTGTAAAGAAATAACATAGAGTTGGCTCTGGGGCCTGGAGGATGGGATATTTTATGCTCATGCTTGATCATGTACAGGTATACTTGTGCATGTATGTATAACTCTGCTCCCCATTTTCTTGATCTCTCTCTTCTCCAGCTTTCTATGTTACTCTGGTCCATCCCTCAGTAGAGAGGAGTTACCCTGTAACCTGAATGGTGGACTCCAAAGAGGGAGAGATTGTTTGCCAGGATGCTCAGGAACTCACAGATGCCCCACTGACTCCTATGCATTGGAGAATGTGAGACAACCCCTTCTTGGACTAAACCATGCCACTCTATCCCACAACAGCAGCCTCTTGTGCTCTCCCTCCACTTGAGGCATCCAGATTCTGGCTACAGTCATGATTGGCTCAGCTAAAGGATGTTCTTCAGGAAGCTCCTATCATCATCAGTACCTCTCTCTGCCTGCTTATGCAGGTCTGGATGTGTGTGCACAAATATGCACATTACGCCTAAGCATGAGTTCATACATATGAAGTATACTCTCACAGGTGCACCCAACACACTAATCATACACACAGACCCCCAAGACACACACTGACATATGTGTGCATACCATACACACATATGGTTGCATGCACATGCGACCCACAGAGTAGATCAACCCAAATGTAGGTACACATGCACACATATGGACTCTAATACATATGGATGCAGGTACATAAACATGATACACATATGTGCATACATGCATCAAAGCACACAAGTGCACCACATTTGTAAACACAGTCTACCACATACATGGAAACAGGCTCACACACAGGTGCATACATATACAACACTGAAACTCCAATGCACACATGCAAACATGCATGCACACATGGCCCTCTGTGTGGGTCATGGCTGATGAGTCTGGAATGGCCAGCTGAAGGTTTCTGGGTCATTTACATGCAGCCAGTGCTCTACCTCCCAGCAAGGAAGGGAGGCCCTTATAACAAGTTTTTTTTTTTGTTTTTTTTTGTTACACCTTTGACATTTTCTCACTTGCTTAAACATTAAACATCGCCCTTGGCAAAGGCAACCAGTTGCCCGTTTCATTAATTGTAGAGGACTTTTGGGACTGGAGTGGTTCTCCTGTTTCTTTCTGGGTGCCATTTTCATGGTCCTGGACACTGGGCCTCTCCAAGTCCAGGCAAGTACAGGCTGGCAGCTGATGTGTTTATTTGCCTGGCGGCATGGTGGGCGGGAAGGCGCGAAGGTAATTGGTACATTTTGTAAGCAATCATCTCCTGGCACCTTCTGCTGCAGCGTGTGGGTCGCCTGATCCCGTTAATCACGCCTGGAGGCCCGGGGCCCCCACCAGCTGACAGCCTCATTTCTCTCTCCTGGAAGGACAGGATGCTCCACTTCCTAATGGCACTATCTGTTATCCCCGGACAGTCTTTCCTGCAGGATCCAGGCTTGAGGATAGGGTAGCCAGCAGAGTTGGTGCCTATCCAGAGCCTGTGTCATGCCAGGCCTGGCAGAGTGCCAGAGTCTGTGGCTAACCCTCTCCACAAAGTGCTGTGTATATTTCTCCTGTGAAGAAAGGGTGAGAGATGCTTATGCCCCATGAGGTCATAGTGCAGGGCAGGTGGGCTCTATCTGAGTTCCCAGAATACAGCCCTCATGGCCAGGACCAACTGTGGAATCTGGGAGCCAACAGTAAAAAAAAAATGATTGATTTCAAGAGGGCATTAAGCCAAACACTGACCCCAAGAACTTTGCCCTATAACTGTACAGATCACACACATAATGCTGCTTTCCTGTGTGTTCTGACACGTGTACATCCAGGCAGAGTGACTCCGTCTCAGATATTCCTAACCCAGAAGCTATGACGATGTCCCTCTATGCCCTCATAGGGATCCAAGATATAACTTAACACCAGCACTGTAATGAGGCCTAGAAGGAGATCTGACTGCTGCTTACAGGGAGACATGTCTGTCATCGTTATTGATGCTGCTGTTAAGTACAGAGATGATGTCCATGTATGGAAAACACAGAAGCAAATTAATTTGCAGATGATTCACAGGTGTCCTAAACTATGACTAATTCCTGCATTACTCCACTGCATGAACACACATATATAGCAGATAATATATACCATGGTGCTCTACCTACCCGTCACTCTACCTTGGTCCAATAAGGTTCTTTATTGTAAGCATCCATCCATCCATCCATCCATGTATCCATCCATCCTACACTCATGCACAAATTTATCTACCCACCCACCCATCCTCAAATACATACATGTACCTATCTATCACCCATTCATCTTTCCATCACTCACCTATCCATCCATCCATCCATCTTTCACTCATTATCCAACCACCCACCATTCAACTCATCCATTCATTATCTACTCATCTACTTATTCATTGATTCATCCACTCTTACATTCATCATCTCTCACCTATCTGCCAATCATTCACCTATCCATCCATCTACCCTTATACTATCACCTATCTACCCACTTACAAATCTATCTATATACCCATCTATTCATCCCTCTTCCTATCTTTAAGTTCATGCATTTATCCATCTATCATCTGCCTATTAATCTACCCATCCATTCATCATCCATCTATGGAACCATCATCCATCCATCCATTTATTTGTTTATCATCCATTCTATTCATCCACTCATTCACAGCCTGTCTAGTTATCAGTTCTCCTACTTATCCACTTAAACATCTGTCTATCCATCCGTTTTCCCCACACATACTCACACATTCATCTACCTACGTCTTTCATCTATCCATCCATCCCCCAGTCTGTTAATTTACTAATCAGTTTATCCAGTCACCAAAATCTCATCCCTTCAGTAAGTATTCACTGTGTTAACTAACCCTTTGTGCTGGCTCTGAGGTCAGGACTGAACAGTTTCCATGACCCTACTCTGAAGGCTATGAAGATAGGCAAACCATGCTTTCTCCCCTTCTATGGCTCTATGCTCCATCCAGCTGAGGCATGTGAGGAGTGTGGGAGGATGAAGGAGAGGAGACTAGGTCAGTGAGATGACTACTGTCTGGAAAAAGGGTGTGGTCCATTGACTGCTTGAGCAAACCACCACTCTCTCTGTAACTTGGCTTCCTTATTTCTAAGATAAGGATAGTTATGATACCTTCTCTGTCAGGATTGTAGTAGAACAGTGAAAGAGTTAAGTCAAGCATTTAAAATGGTGCTGGGCATATTGTGAGAGCATGCTATGTTAGCATGAGACACACATGTAACTTCTAAATTTATCTTTTACATTTAAAAATATCTCAGCTTGATTGGAGGGTCTGTCTCACCCCAGCCAAGAACCTAGTTAAGAAAATGAGGTTGGGGGACATTCACCATAAAGGATATTCTCAGAGCTCTTCTGGAGACAGACAATGGGCCAAGCTCTCCTAATCACCATATTCCCAAAACATGTAGCCTGCTGGCATTTCTGGACTTTTTTTTTTTTAAATATCAGGTTTGGGATATGTCCTTTGCTTCCTCATGATCAACTGGGCTAAGTATAAATCTCTGAAATCCAACACTGATGGTGTAGCAATGGGGTGCAGAAGACAGTCTTTGTGGAGCTGAGGCAGGGATTGTACAGAGAGGCTGACTGAGGAGCAAGGAGGCCATTCCTGAAGAGAAACCAGCAGGAACAGGAGGTCAAGGCTACCAGAGACTAGAAGTCATCTTGTGCTCATCTTCAGGGAGGGGGAAGAGCAACATTTTAGCTGCAGCATCACAGTGACAGAGTGACAGAAGCAATTCAGGGGAGGAAAGAGTCACTTGGCTCAGGATCTCAGAGTCATCATCAGTTCACAAGTGTGTGACAGAGGCTGTGTCAGGAAGACCAGGAATCAGAAAAAGGTCAGAACCAGGGACTGGACAGAACTTTCAAATACTCACCACTAGTGACCCACTTCTTTCCTAAAGTTCCCAGAACCTTCCAAAACAGCACCACTAGCTGGGGACCAAATATTGAACCTCTGAGTCTGTGGGAGACATTTCAGGTTCAAATCACAGAGGCTGGATTTGTATCTGATGTGAATAGACCTTTGAGGAGGACTAAAGCATTGATGACTTTGTGCCTCCCACCATCCCCAAGACATCGTGTGTGAATGGGCGCTCTGCAGCCTAGGAAGCCATGCTTGACACCAGCAACCTGCAGGTTAGAGCTCCATTTGTCCCAAGTAAAATCAATTTTTGAACCAAGATTTCTTATAGCACCATGAGGGTCTTGGGACATCTCTGTCCTCAGTTCTTGAGTACTTCCAGACCTTAAGGCTAGTGAGGTGTCTTTTTGGCTCAAGGAAGACTATTGTGCATTCTTGACACTCCAATTGGATACTCTCCTTGGAAGAGCACAAGTGCCTTTGGCTGTGTTACTGGGATGCTGGGGGCTGCCGCTGAGCTTGGACTCACTGCTGGGGTTTGTTCTCAGCAAATGACAAGAACATTGGCCTTAGAGCTTGGAGCTTAGGTTGAAGAGCTGACTCCTACATGCATGGCTGTGTGACCTCAGGAGAGTTTCTTAGCCTCCCTAAGCCCCCACCTTCCCATCTATGCTCTGAGGAATCTCTATATCCAGTGGAAGTTAACAGCTCATTTATATATGGTAGGCATATTACATCTGCTAAACTCTGAAATTTTTTTGGCTAAGCCAGTGGAGCATCCGGCACTTTCTTTATGAACCTGCTTCGGCTGAGCACTGAGGCCAGGCCTGGGGTCTGCCTTGTTCTTCTCCTAAATGCTGGGGTCCTGGACTCTCCTTTAGGGATCTGAGAGTAAATGTGACCTGCCTGTCTCTTTGCAGAAGAACAAGGCTTTGTAAGATCAAACAGTGAAGCTCTGACACCATCTCAAAAGGATATTGATTTTACAGATGCAGACAAGTGTGAGAAGGATCTCCTCAACCCACACTCCTGGGGGATAAAAGCCTGCCCGGTCATCAGTGTTGTGTTCCAGCTTGTCTCTTTTATCTCTGTGAAGGGACCAGACTCTGGTGAGAGGTCCAGCAATCATGAGAACAACTGGTTCAAGCCTTGAGTTCCAGGAGGATGTGGAATGGGGCAGGCTTCTTTCTCAGGGTAGCCTCTTGGCATGAGAGTGCTCTGTCAATCAGCACCACGGACAGCAGCGCCTCCAGGATGGCCTTTGTTCCTAGCACAATTAGAAGACAGGATGGCTGAGGTGAAAGGCAGGAGTGGCCTGAAAATGCCATAGGGAAGGCTGAGAGAGACAGAACACCCTGAAGTATCTCAAAAGTATTCCTTGACCTTGCTACCCAACTCATTGGCCAACACATGGGAATGACTCTCACACATTCATTGTCTCTGCTCAGACTTGAGAAAGTGATGGAAGACCGATGCAGAATGCCTAGGAGGATTGTAGGGGTAGATGTAGACACCTCTAGGTTCGAGGACTCTCTTCTTTTTTGTGGAGGCCTAGTCACATAAAGAGAGACCCCAGGCTGTGTCCCAGGACACCTCACTTGAATGCGTTCAGTTTTCTCCTTCAGCCAGACTCACAGTCTAGGTAGAACTGCTAAAGGCCTCGGTTATGTAGTCTGGAAACCCTGAGTCTTAAGTGCTGCTCAAGACCAAGTAAGTTCAGCAAGAGTGAAAATCAGACTTGATATGGAGAAGGCCAATGCAGTGTGTGCTGTGCACCTAGCCTGGCTTCCCCAACAATACAAGCAGGACCTAGCCCTCCCGCTGCCCTCTGCTGGGTGGTCTGGGCCAGGTACACCTTGAACCATGGTTTTCTAGTTATCAGCATGGATACACCCACATAAATGCTGTTCATATCACCACAAAATGGGCTACTTATTCAAGCTTTGAGAGTAACTACTAGTGATTGGAACTGGCCAAAAAGGGACATAGCGACTTTGCCTCCCCCCCTTTCCTGGGTCCAACTGTGGTTCTTTACTTGTTCTATTCTGGACATTGGCTGTGTAGACAGCATGGGTCTGGCAGGCCTGTACAGAGGAGGTATCTTGGAGGGCAGGTTGGCTGGATGACTTGGCAGGTTTGGTAAGAATGAGACCCGTGGGAAGACAGAGAAATATGGTCCTTCTTAACAGCCATGTGGCGGGAGCAGGGGCATCAAACACACAGGACATTTATACCCACTAATAAAGCAGAGGTTGTAATTCTCTCTCCCATCCCCTGTAGAACCTGAGACCAGCGTGCCCTCCGAGTCACCTCTGAAAGGAATAATTTCCTGGAGCTGGTGTCACCTGCAGTGTAGGAATCTTGGATCAGCCATGGTGGAATAGCAACTGCTATTGCATGGTTTTCACACGAAAATGTAGTATGTTTGTTCCAAGAGGGGCTGTGGCTGCCAAGGCCATTCCCACAATCTTTATTATCTAGTCTTGTCTCAGCAACATCTAGGGTTTCACTTTCTAAGAGGCTGGAGTTGAGGATTGCCACCTCAATGAGGAAGCAGCAAGACTCATCATGTGGCTTACCCAAGGCTCATGTCTACTGTCTTGTGTGATCATTCTTGTGAGTCCGAGAGGGCCTCAGAAGGAGCTGGTATATGTATGCATAAGAACTTGATTCCAGGGTAAGCCACTGAAATACCCAGGCATGTCAGAGCAGGAAGTCAGAGGGCTGGCTCCAAAGACTGAATACCTTGAAAGACAAAGTGAGCCTTTCAAGTAGGACACCCTGAATTCTGTTTGCCAAGTGGAGAGAGAAGTGAATCAGATGTTTAGATCCTGGCCTGTGTGGGATTGCTGAGTCAGGACTCCCAGGAGAAAGTGGTCGGCCCAGACCACACTGTAAACCAGTCTGGGGTGGCCTCAACGCACTTTTCAGGGAGTAAAGACAGATAGTCTGGCTACTCCTACATTCTTGCTTCTGAAGACAGCAGCAGGGCTCCAGCCCTGCTGGGTGGGATGCTCTCCTGAGCTCATCCTCCAGAAAAGATGCAACCGAGTAAAGGTATCTGGCTTTCATCTCAGCTGGCTAGGCTTCCCACCTGCCTGCAATTTTTTTCCCCCAACTCAGGCTGGCTTTCTGGCTTAGTCCATTTCTGAGAGTGTTCATAGAAGGAGTATAGTGGGGTGGGGTGGAGAGATGGTGACCCCAAGGCTTTCCTTTTTAGAGAAGCGGGGAGTTAAGGGCTGCATGTTGGTGAAGAAGCTGGGACTAGGTCAAGGTACTGCTAAGGCATCCAGGTCATGGCCTAGTAGTGACCCTCAGTCAATCATGTTCCTTTATATCTGCAGAAAGTATGGATTTGGATTCATCACCTGAGAAAACCATGCATCTTAGAAAATCTGCAGGTTTTTGTGTGGAGAGGGGGCATGGGTAATCCAGAGCTCATTCATGACCCCAGAACATTCTGAGGTAGCTATGTATTACTTCTACCCACAGGGTTCAGGCTAAGTATTATCAAGGTGGAGGCCCAGAAGAAAATTCATACTGTATCCCAGGACCCATAGGAGTTGGAGAGCTGGGGTTGGAGCAGGAGCTTGCTCAATACACTGTGGTCTAAATTAGAACTCACAGCACAGGCCTAGTTATAAATTCCACTCTCACGAGGATGGCTAGCTGTACATAAAGGGCAGGTGCACAGTGTCATGTGTGCTGTAGGCCTTAGGCTCCAGGAGAGGTGGGAACCATGGAGAAGAGTGTCTGGTTGAAGGCCTACTGTGTGCTGTGTAGGCCTGTCTGCTCATCTACTGGTGCCTGCCTTGGGCATAGCTCAGTTAGTGCATGACTCAGAGTCCAGGCTCTTCTCCACAGAGGGAGTGGCTTCTGCTCAGGTCCTCTCTGCTTGGAGAGCCTGACCTCCTAGACTTTCTCTTCATATCCCTAGGGAGTGATCAGTGGGGACATTTAGAGTCTTTTGGAGGGGCAATGATTTAGATCTGCATCCGTTTCTGGACTTGGCTTCTGGAAACTTCTAGAGGTTCACTGGTGGTAGGGATGGACAGGAAGTGGGACTGGGGAAGGCTGGGGTCCAGAAACCTTGTGGTTATAGAACCTGCACTGCTTATGAATTTTAATCAACTGAAAACATGTTTCTAGAGCTTTCCTAATCATTTAATACTCCAGGACATACTGTGAGCATGGGTAAAGATGTCTCCTAACTATCTCTTCAGCTATTCCTGGTCTGTTGCTGGCCAGAGCCCCTCAGGACCATCCTGGGCTCAGAGTAGGCTTACAGAAGTGGACTGAGCTCTGGCCTAAAGCTGAATGAATTGCTCATCCTGAGCTCCTACTGACCCACAGGAACCCAAGCAAAGATAGAGATTGTGGGTTCCTCGGGGCCCCAGACAGGCTCTACCAGATGTGATTATCAAAGCCATTAGCTCCAGGGGAGAAGACCACAGAGAATGCTGGGCATGCTGCACCTCTGCCAGTGACTCACCTCAACCTTAATGGGGCCATGCCTTCTCTAATTTTCAGATGGGGTGACTGAGGCCTCACAAACTTACATAGTAACTACCAGTCACATAATTGTAAGCATCAGAGACAAGGTCCTCAGTAGGACACATAGTAGATGGTCATTGTGCTGTCCTTTCTGAGAGAAACCTTGGCTCTCCTCTGCCCTGAGTTATTAGCACCCAGTCCCCTGCCCTGGCTGTTTCTGGTGACCTTGTTCGTTCGTGGACCAGGACTCTCCTACTGCAAACACAGCTACCAGGGGCAGAGCTCATCCCTGAGCAGGGTGCTTGGCAGCACTGGCTGGAGCAGCAGGTTCTCCTCTTTGGTGTTGGCCAGGCTCAAGGAAGTAAAACATTACAGGTCCAACCCCTTCATCTGTACACACAGTATCTATTTCTGCATACAAAGACCCATGGGGGTAATAAGTAGGGGGCACACCCTGCCCTACATAGAGGGGGGAGGCAGTCTTAGCCCAGAGGATGTCCTGTGAGGAAGAGATATGGGGTTCATGGGGACCTAGGGGAAGGCTGTGTATGGATATGACCTATCAGTGGGGGTATTGAGATGTTTGTTGTGAAGAGAAGACTATATAGATCATAATAAACAACCTTGCAACAGTTGTGAGGTACCAAGTGGTGCTACAGGTTGAACTAACCCAGGGCACACGCTGAGTCCAGAGGAAGGTGGTGTCATCCATGGGAGGGCAGCAAGTGGCCTTCAAGTATAGGAAACCTGGAGGGTGGGCACTACTGCTGTGTGAGCATCCCCCCAAACCCCCATCAGCCTCTTTCTTCCCCACGTGACCATAGTGGTTTCAAGCCCTTGCCTTTGTATCTAGGCAAGGGCACTCTGCTATGGTGTTACTGGAGACCTCTTAGACATGTCCTTGTCTCCTAGATAATGTCCAGGTGATGTCAATGGGGCTGTGTGTGTTGAGGGCACTGGTACCCTAGGCCTAAGTAATCTGTTTTGTCCAACTGTCTTTTCTGTGTAAGATGTCCTTATGGACCTCATGGTCGTAAACATGATCATAGGACTTAATGAAGGTGCTGGCCTGGCTGAAGTGTGTCATGGAGGACTTGAACCTGAGTCACTGACAGAGTTCAAAACTGCCACATTGTTTTAGGACAGGTGCTATAGTCTCCCATCCTGGGGTACTGTAGGATCTCAAATGGGGTCCTGGAGCACCTCAGACCCTGACCTCAGCTTCTGTATTTTAAACGAGTGACAAGCCTATATGTTCTGAGGGGTCTATGCCACACAACTTCAGTCTATTTCTCCAGCCACAGATAGCTGTGCCTCTTGGGTTTCACCTCAGCTGCTCCAGTGCTGACCCTAAGTGCCTGCAGGAGCCCGGATCCTCTTGGAGAATAGTGGTGCTGGGCTCCCTCCAGGAGGCAGCCCCGCGAGAAGAGACTGGCTCATGCTGGCTTCCAAACCTGACACACTTGCCCAGAGTTGTGGGTGGCAGATGGAAACTGACAAGTTGAATAAATTAGGGCGCGATTGCTTTTTAGCAGACGTCATCCGAAACAGCTTGAGGCCCGTTAGTTAAGCATGCCAGACTGCTTGTGCAGAGGGGAGGGGAGCCACCTCGCTTCATCTGCAGAAGGTTCTGGAGAGTGCTGCAGGGTCCATTCTGCAGGCCTGAGCTCTCAAGTTTTCAGGTATCATGAGAAGCCTGCAGCTTACTCTTCATAGTCTGTCTTCTGTGGGAGCCCCAGGCAGTCAGTGTCCCTTGAACACAGTAGTTGTCTGGCAGATTCAGCCTAACGTGATGATGATTTGCTACTCCAGGATTCTGAGAGCCAGGGCTTGTCTGTTCATTCAGGAGTTATTCCTGAGAGTTTAGTGAGGTAGAGGCAGTGGTGGGCCTGGATTTAACCGTGCACTGGAGCCAGAAATCTGTAATTGCCACCACATCCAAGATAAGTGTGGTTCACACTTCAGGTCCAGCCGTGTGTCCTCCCAAGTACCCTTCTGAAGAAGATACTCTGTAGACATGATAAAGCTGGTGGCTCCTCTCTGGACAAGACTGGTTTGTAGACGCAGAAGAAGGCACTTGGCTTACCCAGGGTCATGTAGGATTTGCCTAATGGTGGTTAGCTACATCTCCCTGCCCTCCCTTCTGAGTGGGGGAGGTTGGGAAAGAGGCTTTGGCCCCTGAAGCAGATAGGTGGAACCCTATGACAGGCTGTAACTGGCCTGGTTTGTACTGGGTGCCAGGATGGTTATCTTGGAGGAGGTGGCCTCTGAGCTGAAACCACACTGAAGAGGAAGTATGAGGTTAGATGCAGCAGAGGAGCAAGAGGGATGGATGGAGGGTGTGTGGAGGACCAAGGAGGGGGCTAAGGAGACCCTAAATTCTAATCATCCATGGAAACATGGCCTGCATATTTGGTGGGCATATACTGCTCATCCTTAGCACCTCCAAATATCTCACCACCCTGAACTTTGGATACACCAGGTCTGTCTCTATCCTCACAACCTTCCTGTGCCTTTGTGAAAATTCCATCTCTTCCAGTCCAGGCTCCCTGCTCATCTGGCCCACAGTCACTTCCTCCAGGAGCCTGAGGGATGGTCCCAGGCCATGGTTGGTAATTTTTTCTTCTAATATCTTTCCTGGAAAGCTTTCTTTTGCTGGGAAGTATTCTTTCAAAAGAACACTGTCACAGAGGCTGTGAGACTGGGGACTGGATCCTCTTGAAGTTTCAGGATGCAAGATACCCTCGAGTAGATTGCATGGCCCAGTATGGGTGATCCAGCATGACCATTGGACAATGGAGTCACAGTTTTTAAGAGCCCGCTGTTCACTCAGTGTTTTTCTGGAGGCTTTTTATGGATTTCTACAGTCCCGCAAAGTAACTTCCATGGTCCTCACCCATCTTCAAGGAAGTGGCCTCAGGAAGTCTGAGATTCTTAAAGAATCTATGAGAAAGTAAGAAAAAAACAGGTTTTGAATCCAGGCACCCAGCCTGAGCCCAAGCTTCTTCTTCTTTCTTCGTCTTGTGGTGTCCAAAGCTGGCAATGAGTGAGCTGAGTTAGGGAGGTGGGGTTCAGTGTCTGACTCTGATAGAAAGGCCTGCGTTGGAGTTGAGAATCCCATAATAGAACCAATAGATCAACTCCCAAATCCTCAAGGGCAAGAGAAAAGAGAGCACATGCCCCTGCCCCTGAGTAATCTGCAGAACCCAATCCAGTCCCAAGGACAAGGACCAGAGAGCAAGGTGTGAGCACTTTCTGGGATCCAGTTGTCTCAGGCCAGGTCTCAGCAAGGCAATTATTTGACCTTACCCCCTTCTCTTGGTGAGGCAGCATGTACTGTCTATGGATTGTGATCACCATGATGGGCTGCTGGTGTATCACAATTATTTGAACTCAACAGGAAAAAAAGACATGGGTCAGAGCACGCAGGATGGGATGTGGCCCAAAGTGTCGTCCATGGTGTCAGCATCGCCTTCCTCCCAGGGCTTCCACAGTTCACTGTAGGCCAAGTATGGAGGAAGTGTGTGTGGAGGTGCTGATGAGAATGAGTTTGAGTTGGACCTCAGAGATGCAGAACATGGAGGGTGTTGAGAGGTCCTACAGACTCTTTCAACTTTGCAGATATCTAGGAGGAGATGAGGGAAGCAGTTTTGATAGCAATGGAACTTGGAGCCTGGTTCTGGTAACAGGCTAAACTGTGTTCATAGACTGAGCTGTGATCCCCTCATACAATGAACACCTACACTGATCACATGCTGAGCCTTGATCCTAGTTTCAGGCTGGGGCATCATGATGTTGTATTAAGGTGCTGGCCCGGACTTTCAGGCCTAGCCTCAAGGTTCAGCCCACAGTCCCACTGAAACACACGCAGCCCCACAGATCCACCAAGACACACAGACGCTTACATTAATTTTATGCTGATTGGGCTAGGGCCCAGGCATATAGCTTGCTAACTCTTTACCCTTAAACTAATTCATGGTTTTTATCCTGTTCAGCCATGTGACTTGGTACCTTTTCTTAGAGCAACATTTCAGCTTTTTTCCTCTGCTTGGGGGCATCTCCATGGCATTTCTGCTCTGCTCTGAGATATTCTCAGAGTTTTCTTAGTCTGGTAGCCCAGCCCACACGTTCTGTCTGCCTCTGGCCAATCAGCTTTTTATTAAACCAGTAGGAAGGACAAATATATACAATGTGCCAACATAATCTTGCTACAGCATGATACTGTCACTGACCAGTGGTTGCTTCTGATCACATGCTGAGCCCTGATCCTGATCACATATGGAGATCTGACCTTGGTCATATGCTGAACCCTGATCCTGGCTATTAACTATACACTGGTCATAGACTGAAGCTTGATTTTATCTTATTTTTTAAATCACCTCATTACCCGGAAGAGCTCACAGACATGAAGCTGTATTCCAGATAACTCCTTAGCCCAAGCTTGGGCCACAAGTACTCAGGCATGAAGTAGGAAGTCAGTAAGGGTGGCATGTGTTCAGGAAAATTTGTGGTGACTTTACAATGCTAAGGCCCTCACTGAGAGTCAGCAAGTACACACAGCTTAGTGTTGGTCAGGGGTGACTGTGTGAGAGTGGATGTGGTTAGCCTGAGTCTCCGATGATGTCAGTGTGGAAGGGCCTATGGGCCAGTCTCCTTTGAGAAGCATGTCCATGCTGAGGATTCCCATTTCAGTCATTGATCAAGAAAGTGCCCTAAAGTCTTGCCTACAGGACGCTACTATCTTTCAGAGACGTTTTTATCAATTAAGATCCCTCTTTCCCCAGAAATGTCTAGGTTTATTTTCAGTTGACAAAAATAATCTACCACAGTGGCTGTGTGTGAGAGGTGGTGTGGTACATGAATGTGTGAGTTTGTCGGTTTGCATATTGGTGCCTACACATTGTGAGAGGCCAGGGCATGGAGCAGACCATCTTCCTCTACTTCTTTTCCACTTTGTTGCCAGAATCTTCCACTGAATGAGAAACTTGCATTGTACGCTAGGCTGGCCTGCCAGTGAGCTCTTCAGATCTACCTGTTTTTACCTTCTACTGATGAGGTTACAGACCACACCCAGGTCTTTAGCTCATTAAAAAAAATTGAGCAGTCGTGGCATATGCCTTTAATTCTAGCAATTGGAAGGGAGAGGCAGAGGGATCTTTAAGAGTTCAAAGCCAGCTTGGTCTACAAAAGCTAGTTTCAGGACAGTGAGAGCTGTTATATAGAGAAACCCTGTCTCAACTCCG
The DNA here is from genome assembly GCA_004025045.1 of Sigmodon hispidus. Classification (NCBI taxonomy): domain Eukaryota; kingdom Metazoa; phylum Chordata; class Mammalia; order Rodentia; family Cricetidae; genus Sigmodon; species Sigmodon hispidus. Next base: position 12,381 of record PVIH01019239.1, on the reverse strand, counting down.
CCCCAGCCCTAAATTATAATTCTCACCAGACAGAGTGCTGGGGATATGGATGTATACACAGAAAATGTAGATGTGTTTCTTATTCTAACAGTATTGTGTCATGCCCCGCCCCCTTGATTATTCAATCAGCAAACTTGTTTTTCTTTGAGGCTCCTGGGGACAAACTCTAGCCTTGTTTTCTCTGACTATCCTACTTATGGGTCTATGTCTTCAGGCTGCCCCTCCTTCCTGGGCAGGCTGCCCAGGCGTTGTTTGTTGAGCTGAACCAAGCACAGCTCCAGCAAGCTGCATCCATTCTTGGGGTGACCATCTACACTGCTACTTTTTAAACCCAGACTTATGGATGGAGGCTGGCCTGTTAGCTCCTGGATCCTCCTCCTCCCCCACCCCTCAGCCTCTTGTGTCTGTTGCATGAGGGCTTGTGACTCACCTCTGTGGTTACACTTCAGTGCCACAAAGCTCTTCTGGGTGTCTTGGATGGCTTTGACTGCGACACATGCTGAGTTCCCGTCATTTTACTCTATGATCCTGCCACCCTATCCCGCTATTATCTACCATGAGTGGTTTAGGTTCTCAAGTTCATTGGCGAATTGCTGGGAAGCTGGGGCAGGGGAATCAGGAAAGGGATTGGGACAGACCTGGAGGGCTATGACAGTTAAGCACTGAAGTTACTGGCAGAAAGTAGAAATAGAAGGCACTGTCTCTTCCTTTTCCTCCTATAGTTTTCCTCCTTTTTGTTGGGAGCCCTGTAGGCTTCTGCCCCAGGAAAGCTGCTAGACCTTCAGGAGGAGAGGTGTTCAGGTCTGAAGGTGCAGAGAGAGGGGAGACGGGCTGAGTCTCCTGAGATAGTTATCTTGAGCTGGTTTTGATGGAACCCTCTGTCAGGACCCCAAGGCTCGTCACTTGGCTCTCACTGCAGATATTATCCCCACCTGGGCATTGCTGCTGCTGCCCATGGTCATCTCCTCTCTGGTAACAGAGAGCAGTGCCCAGGAGAGCTGTGGCTGGAGTTCACAAAGTGGTTCCAACCTAAATCCTGGTGCTGCAGCGACATGAATGGTTGCTCAGAGTTGCAGCCACACCCAGCACCATTCTCTCATGATGCATGGACAAGTGACCTTGACTGTCTTCTCTCCCTCCAGGGGATATCTGTCCCAGTCTGAAAGCCTACTTCATAGGAGGACATTCCCTAACTCACTAGGACACTTGTGGCCATGACCGCTGAACTCAGAACACCTCTAAGATCCACATTGGTCTGATCCTGGCTCCTGTGGGCCAGATGGCTGTGGGGCTACAGCTGTTGGTCCTGTTCACCATTTTTCCTTTTATGCCTTCTTCCCAAGCCCTCCCCATCCCTAGGTAGGAATTATCATCTTTAGGAAATGGACTTAAGACACCAGATACCACAAATGGCCCCAGAAATGCAGCGTTGGGACTGGTGGCTCTGTTGCCTCCCTGGGCTGCTCTTCTGGTCAGCTGGGATACTAACATATAAGCATTACTGCTGGGTAAGCCTGGGGTGGTGGTGACAGAGTTACGGGGCATGAGGGCAGGAAGCAGATGAGTGACCAGGGATGTGACGAGAGAGGGAAACATGAGTAGTAATCTAGGGGCTCGGTGAGGTAGGAAGTTCATGGCTGGTGATAGGAGACACTGGAGCTGATATTAGTCTTTGCTTTGAGGAGTCTGGGAGGTTTCATAGCATGGAGCATGGTAATCTGGTGGCTGTTGCTAAGAGCCATTGATACAAGAAGAGAGAAAATGACAGGCTCAGACCCATGAGTCATCATTTCAAGCACATCTCCAGGGATTGGGCCCCTTGGGGCTCCGGGAGAGAAACCTATTATCTGCAGATGAGCAGTACTGAACCAGAGCTGTGGCTGCTGGCAGGCAGGTTCTCAGGGAGCAGTCTGTCCACGTCACAGGTGGGGCCTGTAAGGAAGGAGTGCCTCCTGTTACTGGAGGCATTGAAAGGCCTAAGATGGATTTTCTGCCCTGGGACTCTGCCACCAGCCAAGACATCTTCCAGCTGCTCAGCAGACCCAAGACAGGGGCAGAGTTCAGAACAGTGAGCCTCGGCTCTGCCTTCTGCCATGAGAAAGTGGTAACCTGCCTGGCATCGATTGACACCTGTGGGTGAAAGGTGTGGTATACAGCCTGGTGGCAGGAGGTCCAGGGTGGGATAATGAGGCATTGTCTACTTGGAGATGCTGTCTCCTGGTGTTGGAAAAACTCTTATCCAACTGGCAGGTTGAGTTCCTGGATCCTGGGTCATCTGCTTCAGATGCTTCCGATTCAAATGTAGGGTAGACGCTGAAATAGCAAATTCCAGAGGATGGAACTGAGAGGCCGAGCAATGAGGTGGCTAGGAGGGTGCCATTGTCTAGGACCTGACACCCACCAACTACTCATTAGAGGTCAATGACTAGCTGCAGGAGCCCTTTGGCCTGGAGGAGCATGGTAGTTCTCTGGCACAGGGAGAGGCAGAAACAGGTATCACCACAGAGCTGAGGAAAGGTAGTAAGGGGGTCATGTGTGCCAGGATATAGGGATTGGGATCACTCCTCTCTGTGGGGCGAGGTGGGGGTTCTTGCTACTGATGGCCAAATAGGGTGGTGGCCACACACAGAACACCTTGTCCTTAGGGCAGGACAACCAACTAGATATTCTCTGATTTATATTACCTAATGGAATCAGGACCCAGCAAGCAGGATGCTGGTGGCAGATGCCTGCTGTCAGACCCTAGCAAGTTCTTAGACCAAGAGCCCATCTAAACGAGATATAATAGGGTCCCTAGGGTGAAGAATACTGACTCAAGGCCCTACCTTTTCTCCAGGACACAGGGACTATTTAACTGGAGCCCATAAATATTCTGTGTTGAGTCTCATGGGGATCTAAAGTCCCATCCTGGCTACCTATAGATTAGGCCTTGCAAAAGTATGTTTCTAAGTGGGCTCCTGGCCTATTTCACTTGGCAATGGTTTCCTCAGGGGCCCATGTGCCGGTGGGTGGGCTTTCTCTGTGTTCTGAGTACACATGGCAAGGGTTTTTTGTTTGTTTGTTTTGTTTTATTTTTCTTCAAGACAGGGTTTCTCTGTGTAACAGTCCCGGCTGTCCTGGAACTCACTCTATAAACCAGACTGGCCTCAAACTCATAGAGATCCACATGCTTCTGTCTCCTAAGTGCTGTGATTAAAGGCATGTGCCACCACCAGCTGGTAGCAAGGGGCTTCTTGTGAAAGAGAAAGAGCTACGAGTCAGTCCCTGAAGGGCAAGGGCTCGTCACCCAGGGTGTGCCAGTGTTCCTGGTACCATCCTTGTCATCACACCCCATTGTGTGATGTTTTCTGGTTCCTCAGAACCATGGGGTGCAGTGCAGTACCGTGCGTTACAAATGTGTGCTGAATGCCAAATGCCCTCTCCTGGGGTTTGAGTAATAAGCTCTCATATTTGAATGCTTGGCCAGGGTGTGGCACTCCTGGGGAGGGGGTAGGAGGTGTGGCCTTGTTGGAGGAAGTGTGTCACTGGGGGTGGGCTTTGGAGTTTTAAAAGCCCCAGCCAGTTCTAGTGTCAGTCTGTCTTCCTCTGGATCTGAAGGTAGGATCTCAGCTCTTTGTCCAGCACCATGCCTGTCTATATGCCGCTATTCTCCCGACCATGATAATGGACTAAACCTCTGAAGCTGTCGGCAAGTCCCAGTTAAATACTTGCTGTTGTTAAGCGTTGCCGTGGTCATGGTGTCTCTTCACAGCAATAGAACACTGACTAAGACAACCCCCAAATTCATGCTGATGCCCCAGCCCAGCTTGGCACTTCCTTGTCCATTTTTTCTTCTCCCTGTCCCAGTCAAGATAGTCTGAGATTCAGTATGACCACAACAATGTAACAACCAGATAGTACTCTTATCACTTTTGGCAACCTGGCTCTGCTGACCCAGAGCCTGGGCAAACCAGATCTGTCCCATCATGCACCTCTCAGAATCCTCATTGGTTTAATCCTTGCTTGGAGTCTTAGTGTTCTTTGTTTGAGGATGAAGTATGGGATAGGTACAAGCACATCAGCCTCTCTTGTCCTGTGGCTCTCTGGTGCTGAGCTGAGTGGTTTTTATCGTGGGAGCCAGCTGAGAGTCTGGGACTCATGTCTTGGCTCCTCCTGTGCCCATGTCTTCTCTCAGACCCATAAATCCTGCTCTTCTGACTATTCCACTGAGGCCCTTGCTCCTGCCCATGGATAGTACCTTTGGAGTCCTATACAACTGCCTGTGAAGTTAACTGTTTGACCTAGAAGGTGCCTTTCTTTTTCCCCTGGGCATGGGACAGCTTGACAATGGCCACACTTAACGAACAGCTACCTCTGTGGGTGAATGCAAGGCATAAATGTTATAGCTTATTTTTGTTGCCATGGGGATAGGCAGGGTGCTATTGCTTGTAGGCCTTGGCCCAGGATCCTTCTTTGGTCAGCCTGGACCTCTAGGAGCCCATAGTTAGCAGGGTGGCTCAGCTGGATCCTAGATAGACATTATGTGCTGAGGTCCTAGTGAGAAAGGGCAGTTCTGTGAAATGCTGCATGCTGAGGACAGCACTATGCTGTCCCAGGAGCCTGGTGGGAATCAGTGCCACTACAGTTTAGTAAGAGAGGGTGCTGCTGTGACCAATGGGCCACTGAAAAGGCAGGGAGGGGATCCAGCCACAGGATTCTGCCAGCAGCAAACATCGGTGTATCCTATCTATTACAGGGCAAGACCCTGAAGGCTTAGGGACAGATCTTGCCCTGAGGAGCTTACATCCTGAATGTGTAGGTATTAGTTACTTTTCTACTGCTATAATAAGATACCACAGCAAAGATAATTTATAGGGGAAAGAGTTTGTTTGAGATTTTAGCTCCATCATGATGGAGAATGAGTAGACATGTAGGAAGGCATGGAGTAGCAAGCTGAGATCTCACATCTGGAGCCGTGAGCATGAAAACAGAGAATATGAACTGGGAGTCAGGTGAGGCCTTAGACTTTCAAAGCCTGACCAGTGACATACTTCTTCCACAGGGCCACACCTCCTAAGCATCTCCAAACAGCACCACCAAATGTCCAAATGCTCATGACTATGGGGAGGGGGTGACACAGGGAAGCGGGGGCATCTTATTCAAATCCACCACAATGCATGACCATGTACAACAGATCTCTTAACCATGGTCGTCTAGAGGAAGCTGGAAGCAGGAGACAGAAAGTGAATGAGAGTGTGAGGCACACAGAACTGGGGGGGTCAAGTGCAAAGTTCAGGAAGTGTCAAATGGGAGATTCGGACAGAAATAAAAATAATGTTCAAGAGGAAACTTGGTGGGTCTCCAGTGCCCTGGTCATGTAGAGGGTCCACAGATCCCTGTCTCAACACACAGGTCTCCCTGGGTTCCTCAAGAGGCAAATCAGGGCTTCTGTACAGCTATCTAGAAGTCAGGGGACCCCAGACCTGATTCTAATTTTAGCTTTTACACAGACTCATCCCCAAACTTAACCTAATGCCCCAGTTTCTCTGTTTAAGTACAGGGGGCAGAGCTGTAAGCACAATGAGATTCCCATGGTTGTCTGAGTATGTGAGTAACCCCCAGCTCTCTCCTGTGGCTCCAATAATCTAGATTCATCATTCCTGCACTCTCTGGTGACATTTAATCCATGCAGGGCTGGCACAGACTTTATTTTTGGAGCTGCCTTTGATTGGGGAGGGATTGCTCAAAGGGTCCCCCTGGGAGAGGATTTAAGAGTAAATGTCACTGTTTCTTGAGAAGGCATGGGGTGGCTCTGCACAGATGCTCATCCTGTCCAGAGAGAGTACTAGGCCTGTGTGTCTGGCTTTCTGCCAGGATGCAGCCTTTCTCCCTCTGTAAAGAGGTGGCTGCTGGGTTGGAAGTGACTTTTCTGCCCATGTTTGGACATGGGAGGTTCATGGGCAAATCCATTCATCGATTCTCCTCTCCTGTCTCAGTTTTTCACTTGTCCATTGTCCAAGGGCGGGTGACATTGACATGGGATCTCTGCCTGGCCCAGTGTCTTCATGGCTGTGTGGGTGGAGCTGACCCTGGAAAGGAAGGACAAGCAGCCTCCTTGCCTTCCTGCAGCTGATCTGGGGGAGGTGTTATTTGCATATGATTTGCATGAATATGTATGCAGATTTCACAAGACTCTAGCTCCAGGCATTTAAGAAAATTCCGACAGACAGATCTGGGCATTGTGCCCGTGACTGTCCTGGACCTGAGGTGACTCTGCCAAGCACTGTCCTGCAAACAGTGTCCTCTGCATTTTCCCACCTCTTGTGTCCTCTTGGAGTATCATGAAGGTTAAGACAGTGGTCATGGGCCTTGACTTGACGTAGACAGCTATGTTTCCAAGGGGTACCAGTGTACCAGGAAGAAAGGGGCTCCTGGGCATTAAATTAAGGTGCCTAGAGCCCCCTGTTTGGGCACTCCTCTTCTGGATCTCTAGGAGAGTGAAATATGGGCCTTTCATGCAGAGAAAAACTGTCTGCTGGATCACCAACCCCCAAGGTTAAGCCTGGATCCCGGCCGCTAGCCACCTGTACTGGCTCTACCCTTTTGCCTTAGGACCTCCAAATATCTCTCACATCTCATATTGTTAAGCTGACCATACCATCTAAAAATACCCCAGTCTCCAACTCCAGGCCCATGAGTGGCTCCAATCTTGCAGGAGGGCAAAGCTTTTTCTTGTCTATCTTAAGACTCTTGAAGCATACTGTCTTGCACTCCTGTTCTATCTGTAGCCTGGTTCCTCCCTTGTATGCTCTGTTCTCATTGGCTGGCATGCTGTTAAACCTAGTTCTGTGCACCAGCCAGTAAAGAGCACCCAGCAGAGGCTGGAGTCTAGTACACAGGCAGGATGGTAGGCACAGAACTTTGTGGTAATGGGATCCTTGTGGTCACCCTTCATCTCTGCCCTTGTACAATGTTCAAGTTCAGTTGAAAACAGCTCCCATAGCACAGATGAACAGTATTGCTACTTCAATAAAACTTTATTTATAAAACAAGCTGTGGGCCAGGCTCAACTTACATAGGTTGCAGGCTGCTCCTCTGCATGGGAGACCCCTGTATAGTACTTCAGCTCTACAGATGAGAGCCTACAGCCTACCAGATCACCTTGACCAGCTAGAGCTAGTTATTTTTTATGTGTAAACTCAGAAGCAGGTCAGGGCTTCCTAGAGGAGGTATATCTGCAGAGCCTTGAAATTGAATGCTACCTGGAGGAGGGATTTCCAGCAGAGATTTCCATACTACAGGAGGGATAGTGGCAGAGGGGAAGGGTTACTGTTTGTAAACTCCATTGTGAATGGTTGTCAAAGTCCCCAAACTGTGATGAATGTCCCCCATGCTCTTGGCTCTGGCCGGCATGCTTCTGAGTGATGATGATTTATGATGGTTGAGATTTTCCTTAAGCAAGTGGTTTTTCAGAGAGAAAGGAAAGGTCACAGCAAGTTGGGCCTAACATATCTTATCTTGTACTGTTCCAGCTGGCAATTCCCTCTGAATGTGGCAGAGCCCATGGAGAGGCTCGGCATTGGATTGAACATTAATATCAAATAAACAGATACCCATATAAGGGAGACCCATACTTGGCTGGGAGGGCACGCTGTTGTTCTGAGCGTTTGTGATGGGAGAGTCCCTGCCATGGATCGGTGGTGTGAAAGGGCCGACTCCCCTGAAGGAAGTAGCTAGGGAAGTCAAAAGTGAGACAGGAGGAGAGGGTGGTGGGTGAGCAGTCTGCTTCCCTTTGTGTATGGATGTTGGATGGTGATTTCAGATATACACAGGACAGGAGCGATTAAGCCTGCCTCTACTACCTAGGGCTGTGTGTCTCTGAGCAGCTTGTTTGCAGTCTCTGGGCTTTGAATGCCTCAGCCATAATAACTCTCTTAATCACCCAAATATCTTCTGTATTGCTTCTTTGACCTGTCATTGGATCCCAGAGTATATCTGTGTGTTCCTGACATCTCTGTATCTCTGTTAGACGAGAAGAATGGATTTGTGTGTGTGTGTGTGTGTGTGTGTGTGTGTGTGTGTGTGTGTGTGTGTGTGTGTGTATGAAGTGAGGCACACCCAGGGAGACTGGAGGAGACAGTTACCTTCCCTACACCCTTTTCCCAGAACACAGGTAGCATCCAGATGTAGACTCAGAATGACAGGCAGGTGAGCATGGGGAGGACTCTATGTCTTGGTCCTGTGTCAGTGTTACACAGTCTAAAAGAGAAGGGCTGGCATGTTTAGGAGAGAGAAAGGGACTATCCCTTGTCATTCACACAACCTCCTGAAAGTTTCCTGGGCTTGACATCCCCCTTGTAGGGAGCCCAAATGTGCTTGTCAGAGCATCTAGAAGGACCACAGATTTATCTGGGAAGGGCTTGCTGGCCAGCCAAGCAGCAATGGAGAGAGTGAGGCTTTGGGCCTGCAGGTCTCTCTGGCTGATTTCTGCCATGGGGACCTCCTGACTAGGTACCCCAAGGCCCAAGGAGAGCTCCTAATACTTTTAGCCTGCTTCCTTTTAATGCTTCCTCTGAACCCAGGAGACATGTTCACTAGGACTTCACGATGTGAGCACCTAGTATAGGTGCATGCAGATGTGATTACAGTGTGGATCCTGAGACTGGACAGATCTGGATTATGGTGACACCAACTCCAATAGCCAGTGACCTTCTAAGAAAGAGTCATAGATACACAGTAGAGAGCTATGTAGATAGAGCTGAGGTTGAAGTGATGTAGATGTAAGCCAGGCACCCTTGAGGTACCAGAACCTGAGGGAGAAAAGAGGGATACTTCAGCATGGTCCTGTGATGCCAAGACCTTTGACTTCTAACTCCCATAATGGATCTTAACCTTGGTTCTTTCCTTGTGAGCTATGTTTGGGCAAGTGTATTAACCTCTCTGAATTTCAGATATTTTTCTCTGCTAGAATAAAGATAGCAGACATTGATATAGTTAAAGTTGCAGCAGATGCAAAATATTCCCCTGACTATCTGTGCTGGACAGTTTGCTTCCTTTTCTAACCCCATCTTCAATCAGCATCCCGACCATCCATTTTCTCATTGGTTGAGGGATAAGGCCTGGTTCAGAATATTTATGATTAGTTTGCAATGATGAGACTCGCAGGTGCATTAGCCAGCTTCCTGTGACTGTAGACACGTAATGGTGATAATCAATTTATAGAGATAGCAGGTTATTTTGGCTCAGTTTCTGAGTTTTCATTTGGTGATCAGGTGGACTCACGCATCTGCACGTATGATGAGGCCACACTTCATGGTGGAGCAAGACCACCTGCCTTGTGTCTTGATAAGAAATGAGAGATAAAAAGAGCACACCCCCGGTGGATCAACATCCTAAAGCCTTCCACCAACTCTCTCAAAAGGTCTACCCTCAACAGCACCAAGCTGGGGATCCACACTTGGCCTCTGGGGACATGCCAGAATGAAGCTAGCAGCTGGTGTGATGGAGTTTCACTTTTGTGTCAGTCAGCATTCCATTGCTGTAGCAAAATACCTGAGAGAAACATGTTAGGAGGAGGAAATGGTCACTGTGGATGACGCAACTCCATGGGCCATGGTTCAGGACTGAAGAAAAGGAGAAGTGAGCTGAGCACCATTATGCGTCTTTGTTTACTCCCTGACTGAACCCAATGAGATCAGCTGCTTTGAGATCCTGCTCTTATTTCTTCCCTGCCTTCAGGGACTGTACTGTACCATGACTGTGAACCAAAATAAGCCTTTCCTTCTTAAGTTACTTATGTGTGTGGGGGAAGGTAACTAATATATCTCCTTGGTCCCCATGACCTTTTCCTGCTAGGTTGGCACCATGAGGACCCAAGTGAGTTGCTGGGAAGAGACTTTAAGTAATTACTCCCTCCATCCTGCACCGAATCAGAGCCCTTTAAATCCTGGCTATGAGCTGTTCCTTACCCTGGGACCTACCTCCACTTATCTGAGAGGATCTCTTCAGTCCTCACCTGCTTAACCTAGAGCCCAAGCCTTGGCCTGTGTCCCCCTGGGTGGGGACAAACTGCGTGCAGCCCTCCAGGTCTTGCAGCAAATGGATGTCACTGTAGCACACAGTGCAGAGGGTACCCCTACCTCCTGGCCCCCTCTGTGTCTGTCTTGGTTCCTGTTACCTTCTCTCTCCTTCCTGTCAATCATCCTATTCTCCCCACTGGCACAGATGCCCACTGAGGGCTTGTCCTGGATATTTGCCCACGGGAAGCTGAGTGTGGTCTGATTCTCAGAGTCTGGGCAGAAGCATTCAACGGCGGCTGCTCCAAGTGAGGAATGTACAGTGAATGTATGCAGAAAGTGCTTCTTCCTGTGGGTGCCTCTGATAATCCCGGTGAAGTGAAAGGAGCCTCAGATGATTCATGGGTCCTCAGAGGGGGTCCAGATCAGGGGCAGGCACACGGGGTGTTGGATGGTGTGGATGATGGATGAGAGGGCAGGCTGGGGAGCCTGTGCCCATGAACAAGAATGCCGTGTGAAGGGGCCCTGTCTCAGCCTGTGGTACATACACCATGGTGTGAGGTCACTGCTACTCAGTGCATATTGACCAAAAAGGAACTGGGGACTCCTGGGAGTTGGGAGCTGAACCAAAACTTCTAGTTAAGTCCTGACTCTTTACTCTCCCTGATGCACAGGATTGGCTGCCTGGGAGACTGGGCCAGTGGGTGTTGGGTATTCAGAGAATGGTCTACTGTGCACTGGTCCTGTGTTGGCAGATCCAATTTAAGGAATAGGGTAATTGCCAGGCTTTGGACTTCATTTCCTCATGCCAGAGAGATCCCTCCCTGCAAATGAGGGGTGCTGGGTTGTTGTATATGGCTACAGTTAACAAACAGAAATGAACACCTTTGGTTTTATCTGGAGCCATAGGCCACTGCATATGAAGGAGCTTTCTTTAGAGGCTCCTTCCCACCTCTGAGGCTCCAGGCATTCTGTGACTGGGGTTGTGTTCCTCCAATCTCTGTCTCGGTCCTCATGTGGCCTTTCCTTTCTCTCAAGTCTCCTGTTTCTTCCCTATGGATCGGGACAGATGTCATCGGAAGTGCTCCCTCAGGTAACCCAGCATGGCCTTCAGTTAAGAGCATCTTTAATTAGGGTTCCTGTAGGTTCAGGGACTTGGAGTGTACCAAAACCTATCAGTAATGCTGTCTGGCTCTCAGGCCAAAGGGACTCAGCTTTGGTCACACCTTTGTTCTTTTCTGCAGTGGTGAGTAGTAAGGAAGCCTAGGGGCCAGCCAGGCCTTGTGGCATGGGTGATCTATGTTCTGAGGCCTGTGTGGAGACCCTGGGCTCAGCATGGGCTAGTGAAGGTACCTGGAGGGCTTCAGGCCCAGAGGGACAGTGGGAAGTGTGAGAAGTGTAAGGGGCGTACAGAGTGGTATGGATTTTGAGTGGCTACCTCAGGTACGCACTGCACAGCAATGTCCCATGTAAGAGCAATAGGGGGCAGTGAGGTCTAGCATGGCTGGATGGATCCTGCTTCCTATCTATTTCCTGTTTTGATTATTTGTTCCTGTCTTGTTCCAGGAGGCGAAGGTGAGGCGTCACTCACAGAGAGTGAAAGCTGAGACCATCACCAACGCCGCAGCTACTGTGAGGCTCTACAGAGCGTCCCATTCCTGTCCTAACCCATAGTGGGAGACAGAGAGGCTATGGTCTTGATGTTCTGTGTGTTGTGTCCTGGGTGGGGATGGCCTGTAGGGTACCATCTGGCGGGGAGGCAACAGGTCTTTGGGGAGGGGACCCTTGGGCAGATTTGGGGAGAAAGAAGCGTCTGCTGAGCTTTGCTTGGCCCATCTCAGGAAGCAGGAAGTAGGCTCAGAAGGGATGCTGGGCCCTGATGGCCACTTGTGATTGTGGGTGTGCTCTGGTGACAAGGTAAGCTGGCATTACAGTGTGCAGACAATGGGGAGGAAGGGTCTGGCTATGAGTAGAGTGCAATGGAGGATAAGAATGCTTTATGGGCAGAGTCTTTGGTTCTGGAGGACGCAAAGAATAGAGAAGGAACTCAGGAAAGTCAGGATCCAAAGCCCCAGGGAGCCAGTAGACCTGCCATGGTGGTCAGCATCTGTACCCTGGAAACCTAGATGCCTCAACTAAGCCCCAGGTGACAAGTGATATTGCCTTAGTATCTACCTGGCTTTCCACCTTCATCTTTTTGTATTCCAAAGAGATCAGTAGGTAGGGCCCAGCCTGGGCTTCTTGGCTCTACTCTATGTGTCCCTGAATAATTCTGTTCCCACATGGCCACAGAATGGTCTAGCTTACAGATGGCCCATTTCCTTAAGCCATGTCTATCTACCAGAGGCAGTGTAAGCCATGTGAACCCATTTGAGAGGGACCAGGG